>JAOVVB010049445.1:0-14761 GCA_028570985.1 Heterobranchus longifilis
GCACGCACGCACGCACGCACGCACGCACGCACGCACGCACGCACGCACGCACGCACGCACGCACGCACGCACGCCCTATGCAGATAGAGACAGTGATGTGACATTTACCTTCATCAGTTATCAACATCTTGACATTAGTACATCAAACCTGCTGTTTAATAATGAGCTTTGGTCGCCTCCTGACTAACGAATGATTCTGACACCCATGTCATTCCCCCCTGTCAGAGAGAAAGGTCAGTGGGAAAGTCAAAGAGGTTGAGACCCATGTTTATACATGGATCGACTGCAAGATTATACTGAACAAAGCTGACATGTTGAAATAGCAATACCAAATGAAGGGCATGGTTAAACTCTGCCAAAACTGCAGCTCTATGACAACAGCCAAGTCAAAAGACGACTAAAAGTCTGCAGGGCCGTGATCTGATATTGCTATGGATATATAATGAGGTATGATGTATTTAAAATGCTAAATAATACAAATATGGGTGGCATGGTGCCTCAGTGATTAGCAATATTGTTACACAGCAAGATGGTGAGAAAGCTTTGATTACTGTTTGTACCCTGATGCATTGGCAACCTGTCCTGTGTGTTTCCTATAGTTAAGTTATTATTGAATAATCTCTCAGTTAATTATGTGGTCTTTAAAATGCCCATTACAATTTCCTTAAATCCAAGGTGACATCTTCAAATATCTTTCTGTGTTTTGTCTGACAAACAGTTCAAAACACAAATATATTCAATTTCAACTGAGAAGCTAGAAACAGGTAATGTCTTTTTTTGCGTGAACAATGGCAATTAATTGATTACCAAAGTAGCTGCAAGTAATTTTCTGTCAATCAATAATAATTTCAGCTCTACTTCCAGTGCTGGGGAATAACTTTTAATTGGCAGTTTCTGTTGTTTCTTCTCTTTACAATGGGAACTATGACAAACAGAAAGAAACAAGATAAAATTAAGTTTTCAAGCTATAATTTTGAAAGTATAATTCTGAAAAAGACTATGTGTGATATCATTGTCAGTCACTTCGAATACCTGCTGCAATCATCAACTCTAAATCTGTAATTATTTTCCATCATAATTTCCCAGGTATTTAACACTTTTAATTATCTTCAAAAATGTTTAACAATTACTGCTGCTTCTCAGGGGGCATGACAGACCTGCATAATAATGCAAGATAGTTTCAGCCACTGGTTCGGGGAATTTGTTTTTACTATAAAACTTTAAATTTCAGCTCAAACACAAGTCTTGAAAGTAGACGGCTGCAATATGCCAAACAAACACACTCTAAATGAAGAATGATACTGAAAAGTGGATGTGTGGCAGATAAAAACACATCCATAATCCAATCAGTTATCGTAATCCTAAAGTTTAACGTTCTTAAGTAACTACAATTAGGCTATACTAGTACTAGGATGCTTGATAGGCGTGTCTGTATTGTTGTGAGTGAAAACAACAGTGTTGCACCTGATTGGCGGATGCTTCACCCGTGGACTGCCTGCTCCAGGATTTCAAACCGGACTATCATGGCGGCTCGTTTGGAAACGATCTCTTATAGTTCACCGAAATGTGTTTCTGAAAACATTTTAGGCAAGAAATAAGGTATACTGTTGCTGAATCTGTCTTCATTTCATATTGACAACGGTTGGTTTGAGAGATTTTCGGAACCGCTCATTTGCATAAAATAGCCTGGAATGAGGAGCGTGCAACTCGACAGCCCGTCTCTCGAAACTCGCCGCGACGCTACTCATAGACAATGAATGAGAACCGTGGAAATGAAGCCTGCTGTGGACACGCACTTTGAGACGGACACACTCGCACACACTCACAGAGATTCCTGGAATTTATAGATACATATCCAATCAGCCTGCTGTTTAATTTGTGCTCATCTCTTACATACATCTGCTCTGAATACATTTAAATGAATTCCAGAATAAACTCAGTCAATTAAAATTAATTCATTGCCACTGAATTCAAATCTTAGTGTCTGTGTTTTAATAAATGACCTAACTGAAATTTCAAACCACCCAGGCTGGCCCCCATAAAGTCTCTTGGCAAAGCTGTCCAACGCACGGTTTCCTCTATTGTAAACAACAATGAAGTGTGATATTTGAAAAAACACAGATGCACCACCGGTGAACTACGAGCCACCAATCATTTGTAGTCTGTACCCAAAGCGGCTTTTGAATCCCTCCTTCTCTCCCCTCCTCTTCAAATTCATTGGCTGCCAGAGGAGTAGCGACAATGTTTAATGCACCATGCGGTGTCCGGACTTCAGTCAGTAAGAGGAAGCGTTCTATGTGCTCGGGGCTGTGTTACGTGTAGAAAATACTAAATAACGACTGTGCGTTTAAATAGAAGAAAATCACAATTTTTCCTGACAGCTGCAGAGAGACCTGTGCCAAAATGCGGGGTTGTTGCTGACCACCTCCTCAGCAGCTGTCTTTCTGTTTGGACTTTGACGGGGACGGCGGACAAGGACAAAATGCCACTACGGGAATCAGTCACTCTGCGCTGTTTCGGACGAGGGAAAAAAACACTGATCGCCTTTTAAATGTCCACTTTGGATCTTACCTTGCTACACATCTGGATTTTTTTTCTCCTCATAGAGTATTTCTCCGAATAGTTTTCCTTTTTCTGAAGAACGGTGACTCACTGCGGGCAGAAGGCGAGCCGCTGCATCCTAATCAGACAGCGGAGAGGACTTCAGCTCATTGACATTACAGTCATACTTTTCTGGAGCACTTTTTTTTTTATTTCCACTGCGCTGCACTGTAGCCTGCGTGTGCAGCGGAGGCTTGTGGCTTCTCTCCCTGCACAGAGAAGGGAAAGAGGATACGGGTGGTACCTACTAAAGTGGTTAGGGGATGAAACTCTGCCTGAACCCTGCTGGAAGTCAAGTGTTTTGTTTTTTTACAGTTATATTTTTTGGACTAGCCTATTACAGCAGTTTCTTTTGGTAAGTTTGCGTTTCGTCTTTTTGGCATGTTCTTTAGGGGTTTTTTTCTGCTGTGTAATTTCCCACTGGAAGCCCTGTCTGTTGCTCATTTCCAATGTTACAGCCATCCCTATGCATGCGGATGCAACAGCTTCTTCCAAGGACCGTTGAATCTTGAAGCGAGAGAGAGAGACAGAGGGCATCCGTGGAGAGAATTACGCGCCTGTGCTGAGATGTTGGCAGCCTATTTCCGAATTTTTTATAAGGCTCATTGTAAATATCCGGATTATGCGGATTTGTTAATGCGTGTAAGAGGCTCATTTTAAACACACTTATTCAAATAGCCCCCACAATAGGCCGTCTTCAGTTGTACGCCTGCAGTGTTACCATGTTATTAAAGTTGCCCTATTGCAGTTTCAGTCAGCATTCTCATAATGTGTGAATGTGCCATCATCACGCTAGGGTCAGGTTGTGCATTGCACATTAGAGATTAAAAAAATGCATTGTGTTTATAATGATGCGTGTAGTAAATAAGCTACAAGGGAAATCATTATTTCCCTGTGTATCTGGGCTGCGCCGAGTGTCTTCTCAAGGTTAACTAATTGACAAGCTTCCCCCATAATTGTGGAGATGAATTACACATGAGCCCTGTTTCATTTTTGTCTCAGCGGTGGATCTGATTTCTTACTGGCAGAATGTGCAGCTTAGTCTGTTTTTATTTGGGTGAATAATTGACACATATACATTATAACAAATATATTTCTTTCTGTTTTCCTTCTTAGGTGGTATGAGTGAACACTTACAATGACTATTCTGTTTGGAGACTGGATCGCGATTATTGCTCAGATGAGTCTGGGCGCTCAGCTGAATATAAATTAGGTGTTCAGCACCACAGATTGCTGGAAGAGGAAGAGAGACAGAGCAAAGACAATCCACAAAGACAAATGCCAAGGCCTCACATGATGAACAGAACTCTTTATTTGATCCCGAATAATAGAAACACCAAATTTGAACAAAATATCAACAGGTCAAAGGCAGTGTAAACAGGACACAGATTATAGCAGCTTTTACGGAGTGGGGATGTATCTTTCCATTTTCTTTTTCCTCCTCTTATGGGCTCAAGCCCTGACATTGAAAAACTTGAATTACTCTGTCCCTGAGGAACAGGGTCCGGGGACAGTGATTGGGAACATTGCCAAAGATGCCAGACTCGGACTCGAACAGGTTGGGCAGGGAGGACAGGGTAAGAAAGCCAACTTCAGGGTGCTGGAGAACTCGGCTCCGCATCTCATCGATGTGGACCCCCAAAGCGGACTGCTGTACACAAAGCAGCGCATCGACAGGGAAACCTTGTGTAAGAGAAACCCCAAGTGCCAGCTCTCCATGGAGGTGTTTGCCAATGACAAGGAGATCTGCATGATCAAAATAGATATTCAGGACATTAACGACAACTCACCCACTTTCCCCTCGGATCAGATTGATATTGACATTTCTGAAAATGCAGTGCCAGGGACACGCTTTCCCCTGACCAGCGCACATGACCCAGATGCAGGGGAGAACGGCCTGAAAACCTATCAAATAACACGCGATGACTACAATCTCTTTTCCTTGGAGGTAAAATCCCGTGGGGACGGGACTAAATTCCCAGAATTAGTCATTCAACGACCATTGGACCGAGAAGAACGAAGCCATCACACCCTTATTTTGTCAGCCACTGATGGGGGGGAATATCCTAGGTCAGGTACCATGCAGATAAATGTTAAAGTTATTGATTCCAATGATAACAGCCCTGTGTTTGACCAGCCCTCATATGTTGTGGAAATTCCTGAAAATTCACCTCCTGGTAAAGTGCTGATTGATTTAAATGCCACTGATCCTGATGAGGGCAACAATGGACAAGTAGTCTATTCTTTTAGTGGCTATGCCCCAGAGAGAATCCGGGAGCTCTTTTCCATAGATTCCAGAACAGGGGTCATAAAGATTCAGGGCGAAATTGACTATGAAGAGAGCCCAGTTATTGAGATTGACATCCAGGCAAAGGATCTAGGTCCCAATCCAATCCCAGGCCATTGTAAAGTCACTGTTAAGGTGCTTGACAGGAATGATAACTGGCCATCTATAGGTTTTGTGTCTGTGAGACAGGGAGCCATCAGCGAGGCAGCACCTCCAGGCACTGTCATTGCTCTCGTCCGTGTCACAGACAAAGACTCAGGCAGGAATGGGCAGCTTCAGTGCAGAGTGCTGGGTAATGTCCCTTTTAAACTTGAGGAGAACTATGATAACTTCTATACTGTGGTGACAGACAGACCCTTGGACCGAGAGGTGCAGGATGAGTTCAATGTCACCATTGTGGCCAAAGACAACGGCATTCCTCCTCTAAATTCCACAAAATCCTTCACCGTAAAGATTCTGGATGAGAATGACAATGTTCCTCGCTTTACCAAGTCAGTTTACCTTCTTCAAATACCTGAGAACAACATCCCTGGGGAGTATCTAGGTTCAGTTCTAGCACATGACCCAGACCTCGGACAGAATGGCACAGTGTACTACAGCATAATCAACTCCAATGTGAGTGGGGGTGATGTTAACACCTACGTTAATGTGAACGCTGCTAATGGAGCCATCTATGCCGTGAGATCTTTTAACTATGAGCAAATAAAGTATTTTGACTTTAAGGTTCTTGCTAGAGACGCAGGATCTCCACACCTGGAGAGTAATGCTACAGTGCGCATCAGTGTTCTGGATGTCAATGACAACATCCCCGTCATAGTTCTGCCCCTACTCCTAAACGACACGGCTGAAATCCATGTGCCGCGTAATGTAGGTGTTGGCTACATTGTCACCACAGTGAGGGCAGTGGATAATGACTATGGTGAGAGTGGGAGGCTAACATACGAGATCTCAGATGGCAATGAGGAACACCTCTTTGAGATTGATCCAGTGACTGGGGAGGTGCGAACAGCCCACCCATTTTGGGACGATGTGAACCCCATTGTGGAGCTGATCATCCGAGTATCGGACCATGGCAAGCCAACTCTCACCGCTGCCGCCAGGCTCATCATCAAGGCCTCCAACGGACGTCCTCCTGATGGACTGCCACGCACAAAGGACAATCAGAATTGGGACATGTCCCTGCCTCTTATTGTAACTCTAAGCATCATATCCATCATGCTTTTGGCTGCCATGGTGACCATAGCGATCAAGTGCAAGCGGGAAAACAAGGAGATCCGTACCTATAATTGTCGCATTGCAGAGTATTCGCACCCTCAGCTGGGGAAAGGCAAGAAGAAGAAGATTAACAAGAACGACATCATGCTGGTGCAGAGCGAGGTGGAGGAGCGGGATGCCATGAATGTGATGAATGTGGTAAGCAGCCCTTCCTTGGCCACCTCTCCCATGTACTTTGACTACCAGACACGCCTGCCACTCAGCTCACCAAGGTCAGAGGTCATGTACCTCAAGCCCACTGCCAATAACCTCAGCGTGCCCCAAGGCCACGTGGGATGCCACACCAGCTTCACAGGCCCAGTCACCAGCACTACAGACACACCTACTAACCGCATGTCCATCATACAGGTAAGATAAATTGCACTCCCCTTCACTGTTATGCCACCATTTTCACATCACAACCCTCAGAAAGCTCCCATTTCCTATATCGTTTGCCCCTTGTTTTGTGAAATGAAAGAAAAGGAAGATAACGACAGGCAGAGACAGAGAGGCCCAAGAGCATAGAGAGAAAAGAAAGGAGGGAGGGGTGAGCATTAGACAGATTAAACAGTCATTCTGGTGCTCTCATAGAACAGAGCCAGTGACATCGACACAAATCAGTTGCGCTTGAAATATGTCACGGCAGGCTTTTGAAATCAGATTTCATGTAGAAATTTTTCATTAATCACTCAATCATTGTCGTTTCATTCCTGTGGAATAAAGAGTTTAGCCTGTGGCTGAGTTATAATCAGGTTGTGTGTTTCAATTCCTAGACCTATTTTAGGCCTATTTATGCCACAGACATTTGCATGTTCAAATCCTGATTTTTTTTCCCGAAAATATACATAATTGTATATAATATTAATATACCTGTACACGGTAATAGTAAAAGCTATAATGTCATATCATGAGAGTAAAGTTACCCCGAACAGTGACAGATATGTGTTTACTGGTTCAAGCCACTGTTTAACATCATATCAGTCATGAAATTCTATAGCTCCTTGTGGTTAATTCTAGCGATTTTAATTCCAAGAGATTAGCAGATTGTACTTATTTTCACGGCTACTTTATACATCTTTGTGTGGAGTACTTGGGTGTATAAGCCTCTAACGTGATAACTTCTCTGTGTCTTTGGCCTTAAGCCCATTAAAAGTCTGTCATGTCAGACGAGGATTAAGGCCTGCTTAAGACAGTGGTATGTAACACTGAGGATAATGGGCAGTTGTAGCAAACCCTTTTTCTGATGTTTACCTATTGTTCACAAATCCTAATATAATTTGCTAGAAATAATAAACCATCCTCAGTGAGATTTATTATTATGTTCTGGCTATGGCCTTATACTCTTTGTCACAATTGGAGAATGGCATTCCTTCCAGTTACATCCCAATGGACTGCAACTATTAGTCTCTCCATTAGGCTCTTTGCTGTCTTTTCTATCCCACTATTTGCACTGGATGTGGATGTGACGATGACTGTGATCAGATGTGACGTATTCCCACCAGGGAGGAAGGCCGCTGTCTGTTGTTCCCACTCAGTCTCAGCCCTGCTTCTATTATGAGCTAGCTGCATAGGGCAAGGGTCAGCACAAAGACCGTTAAGGCTTCCTAATCAGAGGGACAGAATAATTGCTGGTCCATTCTGCAGGCTGTTTCTCTGCTAATGTTGTGATGATGAATTAGACTGTGTGAGGCTGTTGCACATCCATTTTGTGCACTTACATGTCTCTACCCCTTCAGACTGTCAAAGGGAAAACAAGCAAGAGCGGCAACAGCACATTCCTTAGTGTCTTGTTTACAGAGGGTCCCCTCGACGCATCAGGCGTGCAGGGTGCTCTATTGTATTATTCAACAGAAACCTGTGTAGAGGGAGATGGCCTGAGGCATTAAGTTTCTTCAGAATCTGTACAGAAGCGTATCACTTTTCCCCCCTCCTCCCCTGCTTCTGCCTCCTCTCTCCGTTCGTGTGGACAGTAAGTAACCTGAGTCAGAGGAGAGTGGCTATGGGAAAAATGTCAGGAAACAAAGACAGAATTCCCCTTCCATCGATCCCAAGGCCTCTCAGCCCATCTGTCACTACAGTTGCCACGGTAGGAAAGGCTAAATAGGAAAAATAAATAAAGAGATGGATAAAGCGGGACGGCATATCGCCTGCTCAGTCAGTTTCACAAGGGCACCTTAGTGCCGCTGTCTTCATCTGCACCTAGTGGGGCAACTGCAACTCCCAGTCTCTTTCCACACTGCTGCTGGCCTCTAATGATGTTTTATAGTGGTGCACTGGCAGACAGGCTGGGCTCGGTCTCTCGCTGGGAGAGGGGAATAATATGAACATATCAGCATGGCTCTGCTGGCCTTATCATTGTCACCACCATGCCAGCACCCGGCCCAGTGGAGAGCTTCATTTCATTTCTAAAGAGAATTCCTGGGATAAGGAGATGGATGATACGTAATGATGCCTAATTCCGCTTAAGGCGTTGAAGGGAATTACTTAGTGTGGAATCAAGGTTAAAACCAATCTGCTGCAAAATTCCTCAATGCTGAGGAAGAAGGGATTTCAGTAAATTGCTCCAAAGAGTGAGCCTCCGCCCACACTGTCTTGAATACGTTTTGGGATTTTGTCCCACATTGTGTTGAGCTTCAGCAGCTGTGCCAGGCTGTGGCCCACTGACTGGTTCACAAGTTTCTCTGCTACTTTCTTCCCACCTTTTCGAGACTCTGTCCTCATTGTTACCAAACATTCAAAGACTCCTGTGTCATTACTTTTAAATGGCCCGTAATTTATCATATTGATTTGTTTTGATAAGTTTTGAGTGTAGTAATTTAATTCACCATGGAACTCTAATTAAACTGAATCCTGTCTCGGTGGGAGGCCATCCATGTTAATAAGGTGCAGGTGGTACAGAGGCAAAGGGGGAGTCTGAAAGGCTATAAAAGCTGCCTTTAGGTGGCGGCATTCTGCCTTGTGTAGGGTGGCATTGAGATGAGGGCGTCAAGGAGAAAAGGGGCTCGAGTCTCTGCTGACTTGACATTGTCACTTGTCACTTGGTAGGGAGGCTCCTGCTGCTCTAATGAAAATTGTCAGACATGAATGTGTTACAAATGGATGGAATGGAATATAGAATATTTTTCAAGCAGACACTGAATCCATGATATGTAAAATGTGCACACAGTTTTACTGCATATAAATTATCTTGTAACAATTGATAATAAACTAAGGGATTTGGAAGGATTCTAAAAATGACTGGCAGCCATAAACCTACTGAGTGAATTTAAAGAAAGCTGAAAAAAGCAGTTAAGAGGTGTGACTGTGATCATTTAAGCGGCGCGTATACAATATAGGAGATAAAATGTTCACTCCTTTGATCTGTTTAGGTTGAGCACGTGCATGCCAACAATGTAGCTGGAGCAGATGTTGAAAATGGGTGCTTCCAGGAATGGTCTTACTCTGCATAATTTAGGGAGATTGTGTGTGTATGTATGTGTGTGTGTGTGGGTGTAACGTCATTGTGTATTCCAGGCATGTGATTTAAGCCTTTAGCTGGCAGGCTCCGTGACAGAGCCCCTCTCTTTTATGAGCGGGACAATCTTGCATTTGTCCGAACCTTGAAACACCCTTCCTCCAAGAAACACACACATACACACATGCTCGTGCACACAAACACACAGATGCACATGTAACCGGGGCTTGGGCTGTTTTTAAGGATTCTACCGAAGTCTTATCAAAGCCTCCGCTGTATATTGTATTGAAATTGCTCCCACACTTCAGTGGCCACTGAGGCAATGAATAGAAAAGCGCTCTTTATTTCATTTCTCTCCCTCTCCCTTCATCTTTAGATAACTGCTTTCCTCCGGAGCTTTCTATGGAATGAGTTTGGTAAACCTGTACCTACTGAAGCCCGCTTGCTGACAGGATTGAGCAGCTCAGCAACTAGATGCAGTCAGTCTCAACAGACGTTTATAGAAATGAGAGACAGTTCAAGAAGCCATTTGTAATTTGTGTACTTTTGTCCCCCAGTTGAGCTCTTCTGGGCCACTAGGCCAGATTTGTTTTATTTGAGCTTGCCAGTACATAAAAAATATCAGCTTGCCTAAGGGTGTATCTTCATATTTCCTCAAATAAACCTGCTGCTACTGTACATAACACTACATGCTGGAATTCTGAATTATTAATAGGCAGTTTTATTTTTCTTCATCTTCCCCAAGCTCATAGATACAACTGAGAGGAAGTGCAGTCAGACCACAGAATGTTGCTCTGGGGAACAACAGTAAATTATGTTATCTCTATATAACCAAAATATAGAAATGTTGTCATTGAATGTTGTGTTTATTAGCTGTCATTAGTGGTATTTCAGTTTGCAGAGGGGCTTGTTTCAGTACAGCTGCGTATGTCTTGAAGCTGTAGCAGAAGTGTAACGCACAGCACAAAACAGCAGCTATATTTGCATCCTCTTTCATTAATAAATCATAACGTTTAACAAATCAGAAGGAAGTGGAAGATGTCACGATAAACATCAGAGGTCTCTGGCTACACATTTGCGAACACGGGGAGGGGGGGGGCATCGAGGGACCCAAGCTACTTACTTCATGATATAAGCAGAATTTAAGTATTCATTTCATTTTCCTGGGTCTGTTTGCACTGTGAGAAAGTGGGGATGATATGTCAAGTAGTCCACTCTCCTCTCTCAACACCTCGGCCTATGTGGTAATGAGGTTTTCAAGTTTTAGAAAGAAAAAACGGAGTAAATCTGCTCTGGTAGTAATAAACACCACCAATGTCTTAATCTTTACCCTCGCTTTTAATGTTTTCTTTGACCACTGTTTTCATGAAAAACATTAAACAAACTCAGGCTGAAAATTCTTCAAAGATTTACACAATTAATAGTTCATTTGCAGAAACATATAACGAGTACCCAGAAAATGTGTTTGAGATCGGAGGCAGCTGTTGAAGTGAATGTTTTATTTATCGAAAGTTCTTATAAATCCAAGTAACCCTGTTAAATAATTGAATATATATATATATATGTAGGCCCCTGATGCCCACCACTAAACACAAGTTCCCCCTGTAACAAACTCTAAGAGTCAAACTGTAGGTATGTAGGTAGGTAGTTAAATATATAGATAGATGGATAGATAGTATATTGGTCTTTTTGGTCAGCTACTAGAAAACCTTTCAGGCAGCTGTTGTGCATTCATTTGGACACAGCACTTATGTGCTGCATAATTTCATTATTTTTAACAGACCTCCCGACCTGGCAATGCAGGGAAACAAAGAGATTCTGTTTTTTTTTTTCAAGTGTAGAGAAAGAGACAGGATATGAGAACACAATTTGACCTCCGTGATAGCCAGATTGGCCGGACACATTAAACCAATTTGCTTGGTTCAATAGGAAGCAGCCTATTGGAGATGACATGGGCACGATAATAAGACAGTGGATTGTCAGTGGACGTTCGCTGTTGAGTTATTGTGCGTTTGCGTGTGCATGTTTGTGATAGAGGGGAAGTGGATGATCACAACTCCTCTGCCTAATTCACTGACACCAGAGCTTCAAAATATCATGTCATACTGTCATGTCATTTTGTTGAGTAAGTTCCATTGTTTAGCTTGATTTGGTTTCCATAGACAGATAGGCATTTTTAGTGGTTTCAGATCAAATCCTATCAGACATAGTAATTACTTTTCTATTCTGTTCTAACAAGGCTACCGAGAGCCCGACTTGCGTATTCTGCCAGTCATTTGTGTTTGTGTGACAGTGTGTCTTATTTTCTTCACCCCGTTGATACTGCGAGTTACCCATATTTCTGTTGCATTTCAAATGCACGCCTACACAAGATGGATCTGTGCATTTTGTGCCCGACAATCCTTTTACTGTAAGGTGTTCTCTTTTGAATATAAAGTCATCCAATACATGCTGTTTTATAGAGGAAAAAGAAGATTGTGACAAGAAAATCTGTACATACCCTCAGACAATTTTGAAGCATTCTCCTTGGTGCCGGTGGCATTGTGCTCAAACAACTCAGGCACAAGCATCAACAGAGGTCACAAAAACAAGAGAACAAAACATAACCTTCACAGTGGAGAAATCTAAGATTCAGCTGCCATGTCTATGTGCTTGTGTAGGTATGTGCACACGCACCGCAGGCACCTGTGCCACCACCAGCTGTGCTCTGAAGCACCGGTCTTGCTGGTTCCCTCAGATTGGAATGGGCTTCCCTGCAGGGGCTACCTGCCCCCTGAGGGCTCTTAGATCCCCCCTGGAGTCTTTAGAGTCAACGTTTTGAGCAGCAGGGTGCTGGAGCTGCAGCTATATATATATATATATATATATATATATATATATATATAGTGACCTCACAGTAATGTGCGCTGTGATGCACAGCACACGGAGGGCTACATTGGCGTACATGGCATGGCAATGTATTCTTTGAACTGCCAGCAGCTGGGTCTCCTTGCTGTAAATCAAACACTTTCAAAGTCAAACAAAGTGGAACTCGCTCTGCTGTGTCTTGGCACCCGTCCAACCCGAGAGAGCTTTTATTTCTGCCACATCTTCCTTCACTGTGCCCCCTAGGCATGTGCTGTAGAAACAACACGCAGCTCAAAGAATGAGTTATGTGAATCTGTTCTCACCTTCTATCTCATTAGTATAAGAGAAATGATTTATCCCTTTCTCCCTGAATCTCCCTCTCCTTGTCCTTGCCTTCTACAGTTCAGCACTTCTTCAGCTTCATCAGTAATGTGATTAATTGATTGGAGGGATATACCACGAATACCATCTCGTTTTCTCTAATTTCACCTAACTACAGAGACTGTCCTCCAGAGCAAAACGACAGCAGGTGTTGTTTTTTTTTTTTTTTTTACCTTTGGTTCCGTGCAATATCTATGGTTCTGTGCAATAACTTATCCTTAGAAGTGCCTCAGGCGCAGTGTAGGAGTCGTCATAAGGAAGGAGGTTCTGTCTAGTTTAGATTAAGATTTGATCTATTTGCTTACAATGTAATGTATGTTTCATTTACCTTACCTTGGGTTATGTGCAATATCTCATCCCCTCTGTATTGCTTGACTGCAGCTCTGCGTTGCACTTTTGCCCAAGTCAAATTTCCGCCGGGACATTAAAAGTTTATCTCGTCATCTCATCTCAACTGTATTTAGAGTGAGAAAGACCTTTAGGGCAGGCGGGAGCGGTGGTGGACGGGTCAAACAAACACAGGACTTTCACCCAGGAGGCCGATGTTCGTGTCCTGTTTGAAACTAAAAGTAAACGCAGAGTTATTTTTAACAGAACGCAACAACCGGAACTACGCTTGATATTCCACGTCATGTGCGTTTGCATGGAAGGGATTTAATGTAATAAATATACTGATTTTAACCCAAACCACAACCTTTTTTCTAAGCCTACCAAGTTGTTTTGTTGCCTAAACCTAAACCGCTCATATAGGTCATATTAGAGAGTAGAGACAACTGACAAATATGGTTGTATGCTTTGGAGAACTTGTTGAACTGCATGCCAAAACAAGCCGCTATAAAACAGGCTTCTTTCTTCTGGAGTATTAGTCGCCCAATCTGGAAACGACAGTTTGCTTTGCAATTTGAGGAGTATTTTTCTAAACAGTGTAATCCTGCCAGTGTATGTTTGCATGTTTGTGTGTGCGTGTGTGTGTGTGTGTGTGTGTTTGAGAAGGTCCGACACTTAATAGGAGAGAGATCCCACTGTCTCCTCTGTCCCTGCTTATATCTGTAGCACAGTTTGAAATCGGACTCCCATGTCTAAAGCCCTGTGTGGGTCTGAAGGGAATTGACAGCCACTGTGTTTTGCAGTGGCTGTTATGTGTTTGTGGCAACAGAGGCGAATGAGTCGGCACTCTCAGATGTTATTGCCTAAACAAAAGGCCCACTAAGTGGCGGGCACACAAGATTTGTCATCAAACGTTTGACTGTCTGCTCTTCAGGGTAGCAGTGGCGATGCTGAGTGCTAATAGCGTCTTGAAAATGGTGTATTTGGCTGGTCTCATTTTTTTCTATTGTACCACAGATGTACTCAATTGGCCCCTCACTGGGTGTATGTCTTAGAGAGAAATCTTTTTGGGGCCTTTAGCATTCAGATCAATTGCTGGTTTGCTCTGTTTCTTATTGATTTTTCTTCTGTTTGGTACTGAAATACTGTATTTCATTATCTATCGCTCTGAGCATTGTTTAGTTAAAAAAAAAAAAAAAAAAAAGAGAACTAGTGCTCGCTCTCGCTCTTCCTTGCTTCACCCCGCTCTCTTCCGTTTCTGATTCCTTTTCTTTCTCTCTGCTCTTGTCATCTCAGATAAGCTCTGCAATTGCTCATGTTACTGACGACCCAAGCCAAATTCATAATGATGAGATTATCTTGTCAACAGTACAGAGTGTATATGTCTGCCGTATTGATCTGTGCACAGTCTTAATAAATGAAGTACCACGATGGAAGCGTTGGCTCAATGATAACTCTGAACACAGATCTTGCTATTTATACACTCTCAACACTGCTGAGATGATGAATGGAACTTGTGTATTCTGCCCTTCTCCTCTCTTTCCTCCTCCTCTCCTCTCCTCTCCTCTCCTCTCTTTCCTCCTCCTCTCCTCTCCTCTCCTCTCTCCTCT
>JAOVVB010049455.1:0-14761 GCA_028570985.1 Heterobranchus longifilis
ATTTTCCTTTTGCATTTCCCACCTATTTATTTCCCCAAACTTGTTTATTTCTGTATATATTTTTTATTTCAGCAGCTTCTGTCCTCTGGACCCCCATCTGACAGGACTTTTGCTATTATTATTAATTATTTTTTATTACAGAAAGTGTATGACCCTAACAGTCATACATTCTGTCATTGTGTTACTTATGGATGGAGCTATAATGAAAATAAATGATTCCCCTTTTTGCTGGGGGTCCCCGGGCCCCACTTTGAGAACCACTGGATTAGAGGGGCAGCGTTATTATGTCTGGATTATTACTCTGAAATCTGCCCCCCCCCCCCCCAGCAGTTTTGTCATTCATGTATTTCCAGACCTAACAGGCTGTATAAGTCAAAAGAATATGGTGGATTTCCTAACGTGGGACACCTATAAGCTGCAGTGGGTGATGAAAGGCGATAGAACTATTAGTTAACACAAGCTGTGGTGCCGTGTGATCAAAACCACATGACTTCTCAAATGCCCAGTCATAGGTTATCACAGAGGAATCTTCAAACAGGAAGCAACATGTGCAAAGACCAAAGGTCAGCGTTCAGACAAACTTCACACTACAACGGCCATGACGGTCATTCTGACCTTTTTGAAATGTATATATGTAACAAAAGAAAATACAATCCTGCTGGTTTCTGACTTTTCCTAAAAGTGTCTGTGTTTTAATTTAAAGTGGTTTTATATAAAGTCGTCAAAAGGCAAACAAAATATGATCATTTTTAGCTATTTCGGCCATACGCATTATCTTTAGTTAATCTTTTGCATGGTTGATGAGGCATCTCGGTTGCTCAGCAACTATCACCGTCTCTGTCCGAGAAGCGGCCTCGAGTGGTTTCGTGTTTGAATTTCTCTACGGAAAAATACTGGTGTGAATATATGAAATATTTATGGTTTACTAGGCCAGTGGTTCCCAATCTTTTTCTTCAAAAGGACCCTTTTTCTATCAGTAAACTGACAGCGATTCTTCTTCTGCCTCACGTACCCTGCGTTCATTTTGTCCGTTCATTGTGTACATACTCAGAAATTAAACACAATGCATATCTCCAGCTTTATTAACATATTTTATGTTTCATATTATATCATTTCAATGCATAATAATAACAGTACAGAACAACTGATAAACTGAACAATTAACGCAAATAGCGAACGCAATAACTGCAGGAAGTGGATGAATTTTGAGCAGATTATTTCCTGTCAATATTGCATCAAAGATGATTTTTCCTCTTATTTTTTCTGTATGTTTTTTGAATTTATATCCTAAATAATAATCCAAACTTTAAAAACAATTTCATTTATAGTTTTCGTCACAGAAATGAATGAAATGCAGAGATATGGGCCAACAGTATATATAATGTTTAAAAAGTTGTCTTACACCCCTTAAAATCAAGAAGGCCTCGCGACCCCCAGTGAAACTTTGGCGACCCCTAGGGGGCTCGGGACCCCCAGGTTAGGAACCACTGTACTAGGCTATATGCGATGATATGAATACTGACAAATATAAAAGTACCCCAATGTATAATTAAACTTGTCAAAATGTATATTTTGGTGTCATTTCATTTTGTATTTTAAATATATCCTAACACAATAAATACATTAATTTATCAACTGGGTATTTATCATGAGAGACTATAGAGACTGGAACCTGACGGTCAGAATGACCGCTTACGGCATTTCTACTAGTTATGGTATAACTTTCTTAAAAATAAATCAATCCTGCTAGTCAGGATGTGTTCACTCTATATTTTTTATTTCAATGTAAATTTTTCCATTGTCCCACTTTAGGAGATACGTTTCAAAAAGTGGGACAGTATGATGTGCCAGGCTAAAGTGGGACAGCATGGATTGTGCAATAACGATGATTATTTACAGTGTTTTCATCTTCTAATACATCTAGTAGCTGAATGTTATCAATAGCACCTTTAAATATCTACAATAATGCATTAGAAGACGAAAACCCTGTAAATAACCATTGTTATTGCGCAATCCATGCTGAATTTAAGGTGAATGTTCAATAATTGGGGTGGCTGCATCTCTGTTAATGATATTGATATTGATGAGAGGTTTTTTGTGGTTGTGTGTACATGCATGCATGAAGGGAGTACCCTTGCCTTTTTAAAGGCAGGGAAAATGTTCGGGATAAATGTCTAAAATAATAGCTTTAGTAATGAATTTCAAAAACCTATAGATATTCAAATATTCATAGCAATTTAAAATTTTTAACAGTTTAACATTTTAATTTTGCAAGCAGGTTCATAAATGTTTAGCGGTGCATTTAATTCTGCTTTCCCTGCATGACATGATAATATAGGCTACTTAATGCCTCTAATAGGCCTACATGCTTCAGTTAAATTGTTTGTTTCTATTGTTTGTTTGATGTTGTTGATTCTCCATGTAACATCCACACACAAGCCATAACAGCAACAGCATTGTCTGCGGTAAAATGACAAAAAAATGGGTTTCCACGTTTAGCCTCAAGTGTTACAGACCTGAGATGTTTTTATTACATGAATTAAGGTGATTTGGGGCTTTTAACAGACGTTTCAGTGTCCCACATTTCGAACATCACTGTCCCACATTAGAAAATTTCATCTGAGACAACTTGGCAGTAAGAGTACTGTTATTGTCTACCATTTCTTATAAGTGTGATACCTGCTTTTTCTTTTTTGATTGGATTAGGACACATCCTGGGGATTTCAGAATGGTACAGTCAGTGTGTGTAGCATTGGCTTCATATCGCAATATAGTCCAGAAGTAATTCGCCCTATTTCTGATTTTTATGAACATGAAGGAGCTATAAACTTGGTCTTCTATTCTAATGTTATTGCAGTGTTACGCTCTATTAAAAACCACACATGCCACAGTAGGACTTTGAATGAAAGAAGGAAGAGGAAGTCCATGTATTTGATCAGTTGCTCATACAGAGAAGCAGCTTAAACAGAGTCATGGCATGCACATCTAAATATAGCCTACTTTTATTTTTGAAAGATGCCGCAGCGTCAGTAGGTAAATTGACTAAAAGTAAATTAACTCAAGTACTTCTGTGCAAATTTTAGGTACTTTACTTGAGTATTTTCATTTCATTCTAATATTGACACCAATTACTAGTTACTTAACAAGTTAATTACCTACCTAACAGTAGGCTATATAGTAGTAAAAACATTAACATGCTGCTTACATAATAATGCATTAGTAATAATAATCCAATAATATGAGATACATAATAAAAGAGTACTTTTAAAAGGTACATTTTGTCACTCATACTTGCAATGCAGAGCTTTTAGTTGTAACAGAGTATTATTTTTTTACATTGTAGTATTTCTACATTTAGGTAATCAAAGCTGTGAATGCTTCTTCTGCCACTGAGAAAGGTGCATTTATTATTATTACTATTATTATTATTATTATTATTATTATTATTATTATTATTGTCATTATTATTATTATTATTATTATTATTATTATTATTAATAATAATAATAATAATAATGATAAATGCAGTGTTTACAATAATGACTCTTTGATCTTTGGAAAATTGAATTCAAATGACCAAAGGTCCCCAAAAGAGTAATTAAATGTCCTTTTCTTCAACAACACTATATATCTGTCTCCAAAGCAACACCACGGACAGTGACTATACAAACTTAATTCAATGCAAATATCTGGAGGTTATGTGCTAAAAGGGGAGCATGAATTCCCTGTCAGGAGATTAGGCATCCAGAGATGTTAAATGATGAGGGAACTCCTGTAATATCCTGGGAAAGCATTGTTGGCAGCACATGCTACTACAGGACTAACATCAGATAAGCCAATTCTAAAAGATTTTTTTTAAAAAGCTGCACTAATCAATATTTTTATATGTGTAATGGTAAATGTGTAATGTGAAATATGTCACCCCTAGAGACAAAACTGACAGAGAATTATCACCCCACTGTGCAGTTCAACACTCGCCCGAGAACCAGTCACAGAATGTCCGTGTAGCGCAACACACCAGGCACAAAACTCAGATCACTGTCAAATGAGGCAGTGCTGATCAAATACGAATCAAAATTCTCTTACTGTATTGCCTGTTTCTCGCCTAAAATGTTTTGGCTCACTCTCTCACTGCTTTCATCAAGCCCATTTCCAGCTGTAGCAGGAAGCTGGTTTTAGCTGGAAAAGTTCTATTAAACCCCACTGTACACTACGTGCCCAGCACCAAAAAGCAGACAGACAAAGTTAGCGACTATAGCTGGTGAACATAGTGGAGCATTTAGCTTCTGAAGAGCCAGATATTTTCCTCAGGAGTTGATTGAAACTAAAATGGAGCTGAATATTGGCTGTATATTCACCAGGTGGCCAGAAACAGGACTAGAATGAATACTAATGTTGCTCTGTGTCTGCTGGATGTTTCCTCACCATATCAACTTTATGGGGTGTTAATATTATGTTTGTTGTTTTTTTTTGCTGCTGAAGACCGGTAGAAAATACAAGCGCATTAAAATGTCTTTCCATCTCTTTCTTGTTCCCTCTTTTTTTCTCCTTTCTGTCTACTTCTCGCTCTGTTTCAATATTCTTTCTCTTAGGTGTACTTCAAGCGTGATGGCGAGCTGATAGAGGTGATCTCCTACACCCAATCCTCCAGCGAGCAGGGTGGCGGCGCGGCGGGGGTGAGAGGAGCCAGGCCGCTCATCAGCAGGGACCTCGATGACACTAAACTGCAGCGTTCCCTCTCCCTTCTGGACCCAGAAGGGCGGGCGCCCCGTCCGTACACAGAGAGCCCCCAGCGCGTCCACACTCAAGGCCAGCAGGCCTCCGAGCCCAGCCCTGCGACTGAGGTCATCCCAGAAACAGTGGTGAGCCGGGAATTCCCCCGCTGGGTGCACAGCACAGATCCTCTCTACTACTTCAGCCACACTCACATCCCCCAGAGTGACGGCTCTGTGGTGGTGCAGGCCCGACTCACTTGGACCCTCAACCCTCAGCTGGATAACGACGCTCTGTTCAGCTGCGAAGTCAAGCACCCAGCACTGTCCATGCCCATGCAGACAGAGGTCACTCTAGGTGAGTCAGATGCAGATGTTGCTTTTGCATCCTATTCTCACTCCCCCAACACCCACCCACCTGTCCTCTATTCCTCCTCCCACTCCACCCAAAACCACTCCTAGTCCTAGACCTAGACACACACACACACACACACACACACACACACACACACACACACACATTTCTTCTCCCTTTTAATCTCCTGCTGTCTCCTTGTATCCCCTTGTTGCACTTGGAAACCGACTGGGCCCCCTTATGTGTCCCTTGCAAATGTACTCAGAACAACACTGATTTTCATTTGATGCTGCTTAATTGTGTTACAGCTGAGCAGATTGCGAGTTTAGCGGCGAATGCAAAACTCCAAGTGACTGACAGGGCAATTCATCGAGCTGTCTGTTGCTAGATTGAGTTAACTCAGTATCGTTATTGAAAAAGTCAACCTGAATTAGAGAAGTCAAATGAGAATTTAGACACGCTGACCAATGCTATATCACTGGAAAGACGATCTCAGAGATGGCACCTTTCTTGTACGTTACTGAGCACCTCCCTTAAGCTCTTCAGTCTTACATTTTAGTTTTTTAGCCTCTAAATTTCATCACTTTATTTTGAGGAGAGAAACACTATACGGCAGTGGGATTATTTCATCTGCAAACTATGAAAGCAGGAGACATAGTGACGGAGATACTGGATTGTGAAAACAGTAGACATTCTTTAAGGCAAAAGTTTGCATTAACTTTTAATACTGTGTGATCCAAGAAAGATACACACACACTCTCTCATTTTTTTTTTTTTGTAATCTAAAAACAAAGATGGCTTCCAGCGCATCCAATTAACACTTCAAAGGCAATATGTTGGCATGGTCCTCCTGGAGACAAGCCACACAATCCTGACATGATAAACAGAGACATTATCTTCCATGAGATGCTAGCAATGGTTGAGAGCAGAAAGAGAATCTGAATGAGGAGACTGTGGCTGGTACATATTTGCTTTCTGCATTGTGTCTCGCTGTCAGTGTTTTATCTCACATCACCACATTTCATCTAATTAAAAGTATCCCTCTTACTATGCTGGTGAGCAGCTGTGGTCACTCTGAGTCGATGTATAGAAACTGTCATTATCATCTAAAAGTGGAAAGTCTTTAATAGGTTTAAGAAATAGGGATTAGAAGTAGGGATTTAAAATCACCCTTAAAAAGGCACACCACAGCTGTTTTCTTGCTTTAGGAAGATCTGTGAAGACTTGACATACATAATCCAAAACACAATAAGTACATTTGATTGATATAAGTCAATACTACATAGTAAAGCTTGTTCACCTTGTTTGTCCCAAGTAGCAGCTTGATGTTTTGGAAATAAAAAAAACCCATATTGCATTGACACTGAGTCAATACATCATGTAGTCATCATGTACTGTTCTTATTACTATTTCGATGATTATGTTTATTGATGCAGTGCTGCTGAGTCTGTTGTTTTATGTTGCACTTGATGCTGCAAAACCAATTCCCCTGCAGGGACAAATAAAGTTGAAGTTGAGGACTTGTTGGATCTGAATTTGGACGATGGCAGATAATCTTTTTTTCTGCAGGTTGAACTATCCATTAGTCCAGCTTTCATTTGATTGTGCAATCACATATTTTAGCTTGAGAAAAAAAAAAAAAAAAGTTTTAGATTTTGGGTTAATTTCAGTTCTTCCCTTTTGTGTGCCAAGAAGATTTCCTGCCAGAATCCATATACACATCTGGGTAAATAGAGTGAATCTACAGGGTCTCAATTAGTGAGGAACGGACACTCCTTTCTGTTGTACCTTTTGAATCAATCAGTTTTTCAGTTCAGACTGATAAGAGAAGTGTACTTTTTCGATAGAAATCTAGTGCAGAACAACTCAAAGGACTCGGCTGGCATTATTCTATGTGTTTCACATAGTCAACAAATCCCATAAAAAGACCAAAACCCTACTATGTCTATGACACACAGCCCTAGCCCCTTTACTGAAGCCATAAATATTTAAAAATGGTTCACACATATACAGTTTCATTTTTAAGAAATATTGGGTATTGTTGTAAACAGCTGGGCACTGTAGTTTTTAGCAAACATTACTCAAACAAGACAAATAGTGCATTTGTTTGGGACTATTTTCAGCTGCGTAATAATACACATTTGTAGCACTGGTGATATGTCAACAGGACTGTGTATGTGGGATTGGCTCAAAAAAAGTAATAAAGGACCATTTTGCAATGGTATGACTCACTGACGTGTTTTAGTAGTTTTACACACTACTTAGTGTGATCAGTATATTGTTGGTTTTGGTCTTTTCTTGAAATGTATTGATCTAAAGTAAAATAAGAAATATTGCCAGCCTCATCCTTTAAAACACCTAATCATATCTAAGCAGCAGAGAGGATTCAATATCTAAAAAAAAAAAAAAGAAGCAGTTTAGCCTTTATTTAAACACCAATTGTCGCAATTGGTATTATCACTTTTTTAAATGGGAATATTTCATACCAGAAAACTGTCTTTTAAAATGTAATAACCGTCACTGTCATATCCCCAAGTGGGTTGAAATATAGCACATCACATGCAATACGGAGACAGCTGCATCAATTGAAGGTATAATGGTATGAGCTGTCTTCTCCAGACAAAGTATTGCAGTAAAGATTCTCACAGCTCTTTGCCTCTCTCGCATGTTGATGATAAAACAGATGACACACCCTGAGGGGAATGGGCCCTGTGAAACTCTTGCTAAATGTCAAAGGCACTAATATTTTGACAAGCCTTTCTCTCTCTGCTGTGTTTGAAGGCGTTAATTTATCATCACCTTTGTTCTTTTAAAGCGATGGAAAGAGAATCACCACCACCTAAACAGAAAAGAGAACAGAAAATGTGCTTTTGTTGATTTTAATTGGAGCACACTTGAAATTCAGAGCATTCACAGACCTGCTTTGGGCTTTTTTTCCCATCTTGGAATGGAATAATATAACAAAAAGTAATAGGGTTGTAATTCAGGTCGGAGGTTATGTACAATGGAAATTTGATTTGGCTCATATCATAGACAAAATGGCACATAGGTTTTTAGAGTATTTGAGCATTGTTTAACTCTAATTGGATGTGACTGTGTAAAACAGTTCACCAAATGATTCCCATCAATTACATACCATATTCATTTCTATTATGCAGCCATAAATGGATAATTGCACTCAGTATCTGTCTTACTGTGTGTATACACACACACACACGCGCACGCGCACACACACACACACACACACACACCCACACACACACCCACACACACACTCTCTCTCTCTCTCTCTCTCTTGGTTCTCTCAGGTGTGTTTGGTCAGGAAATGAAAAGGCGGTATTTGCAGTGCCCATAAGTAATAAATCTTTCAGAGATTTAATATTGCCACGAGACGGAGTGACGGTCTGACAATCGACCAATGTTGTATTGCACGTCATGAATATTCATGATTGGCTCCGTGCTCACCATACAAATGGACATGAAGCTGGCGCTGGGCCCTGGGTGTCCAAAAAAAGTGCTACACCTTTAAGAGATCATGAGACTGGTCTATTCTGCACGCCTGGATTGTATGCATGAACACAGTGCATCTTAATAATTAAAATAAGTTCTCTGCTTTGGATTTAGATGAGCTAAGGTGTTTATTATTCAACATCATTAGACAAGTGGTGGAATTCTCATTTCATACACTGTACAGCAGTGAGACGGGATCCGGGCTTCCTCACATCTCCCAGTCATTGCTTTGCCAGCCGTGATAATCAAAGAGCAGATGCTCAGTTTCAGGAAGGCGTCTGTGTGTGTGTGGGTGCATGTGTGCGTCTGTGTGTGTATTTGTGCATTTTAGGGGATTGAGTTTGTATACATATACTATGTGTATGGTTATTTCTATGTAAATCTGTGCGTGCATGCATGTTTGTCTATCTGCTTGTGCGAATATCTATTCATTATGTGTACCTAGTATGTTGCTTGTGTCTGTGTTCACCTGCAGCGCAGTTCCACATTCATCAATCTGTCTTATCTCCCTGCTTTGGGTCACCTAGTCTAGACATTACACAGTGCCGGATTTGCCACGATAGAGCAATCCGGCAGTCAGTCAGGCCTTTTAAATTCAGTTGCATGCCTCTCCTGCTTCTCTTTTTCAACGAAACCAGTCACCCAGCTAATGTGACAGGTTCCCTTCAACTGCTTAAGTCTGTTGTGCAGCTGGGCAGACCTGTTGATGTCTTGGCTCGGTATTAAAGCACACCTGATGCATGGTGCACAGTTGTTTTTCTGGAGGGTATGTCTATTCTCTGACCCATCCTGAAGTGATAACAGTTGCTTCTTGCAAACTGAAGAAGTTGGGTCTTAGGTGGCAGTCTCATGGGACCGTGGCTCATTTCCCCTGTGAGGCCCTCGCCCTCAGAGAGAGGCTGCGTTATGTCCATCACACTGCACGCTGCCCTAATCAAAGGTGGTGACGTAGGATGCCAACTGTCACTGTTGGAGCAAATCCCAGAATTCAGCCATCATCTTCCCCAGCCATATGCCTTGCAAGCTCTGTGACGCCATGACACCAGTATTTAAAAATACCCTTCCGTTAGTGTGTGGGCGGTGGAAAGATAGTGCTTCACACTGCCATGCGAAAACTAGCCTGTGAAATGCCAGCCATCTTCATCATGGGATGGACCGCTTAGCCATGTCAAACTGCTCACATTATGTCTTTCATTGGGTTGCCAGTATAAATATGTGGATGTTTTTTTTCCATAATCTTTAAAAAAAAGCTACTGTTCCCAAGATTTCTTCTTAGACTTCGCACCAGTTTGGACTGCTATGCACTGATTTTCTGGTGAAATTGACCGTTAATGCTGAATAGCAAGTTGTCTGGTGGTGCTGAAATCTTTTCAAAATTTGAATATCTGCTCTGTCCATTTCCATTTTCCATTCCGTTTTATGCAATTTAAATGTTTTTGCTTCTGTTTTATAAAAGGATCCCTGCACATGATATACACTGCATGGGCATGCTCTACCACATGCTCAATCCTATTTACAGATATGACAGTGTAACTCCTAATCCATTAGTCTGATGCAGGCTTGTAGTCAATGGCTGCCTAAGAAAAGGCAATGCTTCATTAGCCACAATGGACACTTTATAACCAGATTAATAGCTAAATACTGAGGTCATTTGTCTGTTTATTTATCTAGCCTTTAGTTTAACTCCTCATTGAAAACAAGCACCCAGTGTGATTTATATTGAGAGTTCAAATCAAATTAACTGAGGAACTCCTGGGGTGGACTTGTACAGTGTTATTGATAGTATACCCTTAGCTTGAGTCTCATTGCATGTGCTGCTCAGTCCATTTGTCTAACATATGGAACTGCACAGCGTGTGGAGCCGTTATCTTTAGCGGGATTGTTAATCATCTCAAATCGTGCAGAACCTGCTCATACGGGCCTAATGCAGTAAACTGTGCAGTTTAGCCGTAATGAAATGACTTACCTTTTTATAACATTATGCAAATCACTCATTTTATCTCGACACTACATACACAGGACAATCACCGGCCCCTCACAATCTCAGAATATGAGAATATGCCTGCTCCCTCTACTGCTTGCGCCCCATTGTTTTAGATGGTTCAAATGAAAGCCATCTGGGGGCTGCTGTCCACACCAAGACAAGGGAATTAGCTCTCTGAGTGTCCCTTATCTCACTGCCTCCACACTCCACCCGGTGCACTCCCATTCTCCTCTAGTAATGAGTATCTACCCAATTTAGTTCCTTTTCTCTCCAAGGGGGAATAAATCCAGCACAGTCCTTTGGATGAAAGAACCTGTGGGTCCCTCGCCTCTCGCCCCGTGACCTTAATTGACAGGAAATTGTATTTGTCTCTCTCCCTCTGTGACCAAACAGGTGTCCGGCAGGATTTACTCTCCATGCTCAGTACAATGACCTTTGTCTTTTTGTCTCTTTTTTCCCTTTTCAGCTGCTCCTAAGGGTCCTAAACTCTTCATGTCCCCCACCAGAGCAAAGGTAGGGGACACGGTGCGCATCACTGTGCAAGGATTCCAGGTAGGATCGCCTGGGGTAAGTGCATGGGGTTTTAATAAAATGAATGCCTGTTTCATTTTCTTTTAGAGTGACCACTCTGTTAGGCATAGACATAGTTTTCCTCTGTCTTTTCAAGTATGCATTCAAAATATACATTTTGCCAACATTTTCATTCACATTTTAACATTTTGGTTTAGTATACAGGCTGTAAAATACTTTTTTTTTTCAGGCTGTTTCATATTTGTACTCAGTGAAGCCTTATGTCGTGTACACACTGGATGCAAATAAATTAATTTTAATTTTAATTACATATAAAGTCAATGTAAAGATGCGAGTTCCGGTCGGCTGATGTGAATTGCACGGCACCAGTGACGCAGTGCGATGACATGGCGTGAATTACCCAAATTCGCTCATTCGCGTGAGTTGAAAAATCAGAACTTCCGTGGCGAGCAACGCGAGTAATCGTGTGAATGAAGCGAGTCAAAACAAAAGATTCCAGCATCCAAACTCGCACAAATTAAGCGAGTACATTATTGTTTTATTTGCATCTGGTCTGAACACAACATTAGGAAATGAAAATCTTACCTAAAAGGAATAAAGTAAAACAGTTGAATTTGTTTATGAATGACTGAAGTCTATCTGATCCATGTCTATCAATCTTAGCCAACAGGCAGCCATGTTATGATATGCTTTCCGACTTCCTGCTCATAATCCCAAAGCAAGAGCTACAGTAAAGGTTCCAGGAATGAGATTGTTTTGTGTCACTGTCATCCCCTGCCAAAAAAAGACCATGTCCCCAGTGTGAATGGCCTGTGGATGGTCCTGATCTGACAGTAATGACACATTGAAGCCAGGCAGCTGGAGTCAGTCAGGTGAAGAGGATAGGGCTAATCCTGATATAGGGCCTCTAATGGCCCACAGCACAAATTGCCTTGGTTACTTCTCAGTCAGTGCTTCAGGAATCTCTAGGAATCATAAGCCATATTTGTTGTTTGGTTTTATTTCACTCGCCTGAGACATGTCCATGTAAAATGAATGTTCTGTAGTGTTTTAGATTTAGTGCACCCAGCTATTGACTGCACAGATTTGTACATGTGTTTGTGTCTGCCCAATGACCTCGGGATTATTTTAAAGTTTTTCTTTGAACAGTGTTAAGATTGGTTATTATAAAGAGGCTTGACTGTGGCAAACAGCCAGTCGGGCCCTTCGGCAGCACAGGCATCAGTGCATGCAGACTGATCAGAAAGCAAATTTGCCTTATCCTTCACTGGAACTAGGCTTTAGGGTTTCACAAGTAGATAAGATTGTGTGTCAAGACTGATAATTTTGTCTCCCGCCTTTCTGATAAAAATAAGAGGCCAGTTTCCCCTCTGGTTTATTGTTTTAGGAATATATTATGGACGATCATCCTACTGTTTTTACTTTGTCTTCCTTTTTCATATTGCTTTATGTATGAGATGAAATAGGACATTTATGGTTTCAGCGGCACAGTGCGCAGACTTTTCTTTCTTTTTTTTTTAACTCTATGCTCTTGGGGTGACAGAAAGGTTTCACTTAAACCCTTTTAGTGTTTGTTTGTTTATCTTAATGTGACCTTTTCCCAAGAGCCTGGCTCAATCTACTAACTGCCATGATTTAAACACAGACCTCTTTTATTAACATTCATTTGGAAAGCAAAGGTTAGACAATTCAAGGCAAGGCAAGGCAAATTTATTTTGCACAACTACTAATTCACAACTACTTCAGTCAGTTACTTCAAGTTGTCAAGGGCACTTTTACACCAAGCATGATTAGAGCGGTTTATCTGAACTCTGAAGTGTTTGGTTTGTTTGGGCACATAACAATGATATCATTTGAACTTGGATTCATGCCAACCAAATGCACAAACATTTCTTGCTTCAGGGTAGGATTCCTAAATTTGCACTTTTTGAGTCAATGGAGAGGGATGTTGACAACTCATAGTAAGCGGTTGCTTGCGCTTGAAAGACCACAAAGGAAGAGCAAAATACAGTCCGGACTTTATATACTCATAACTGGTATGGCCAGTTTGTTGATTCACTCCACTTCCATGAATGTGTTAAATAAACTAGCTGTGTCTGAGTTCACGCACCTCTGCAATCAAACTGTACTTAAGCAGAATGAATGGAAATTAAGTAAAGGTTTCTGATATAGTAAGTCATAGCCAGTGCTTAATTTGTAAATCAGGAGGTGCTGGAATACAGAGAGGCTGTTGATCGGCGAGTCAGCAAGCAAGAATGACAATAAACAATGCTATGTGATAGAAAATATTATTGTATCTTCTGACATGACAATGGAGCTTAGTAAACACTATATACCCACAACGATGGGAATTATAATTGATTGATTACTCATTTCACCGCACAGCACAAACACCCACCATCAGTGGGGCTTACAGTATTATGTCAAAAATATTGACTCACCTCCTGGATTAAAGAAATTCAACAAATTTGATTGTCTTTTTGACATTTTACTAGTGTCCTCCTTGTTGCTGAGGGCATCCTCCTAACTCAAATCACAGTAATGTTTGAGCATCATCTCCATGTTAATGATGGTTTAATTTGATCCAAGCACTTTGTAAAATCTGTTTCAACATGAGCGTTATGAATGAATCATTGATCGTCCTTCTGATGTTTAATAATAATAATGATGATTGAAATTTTACTGTGATGATGGTTTGCAGCAACATCACAAATTAGTGGTGTGGACACTCTAAATATCCACAGCCATGTGTAATGACAGCCATGGGTGCAGATCCTGGGGGGGGACACAGGGGGACACAGCCCCCTCAATATTTAGAGCATGTGCATTTATCCATGAAAGTAGCAGAGGACTTTTATTTTGAAGAACCTTTAGAATGCGACTCATAGAGGCAACAATGCCTCTGCCCAAATGTTGTGTTTTCCTTAATAATACAGGTATTTCCACCATTAATTGGTGCATTAAAAAGTCACAAGAATGCAGGAAATTAAAAAAAAAAAAATTCTCGTGGAGGACCACCAGACCCCATGCTTAATACATACATTTCTTTGCCGAATTTCTCACTGACAAGTCTGATGACAGGAAGTATCGATATGCAAACAGATATTTAAGTGCTGTTCGATTTAAGCTTCTACATCAATTTATGGCAAACTGTGGGGTGTAGAAATGAGGCTTGTGCATGTGCACCCAGCTCCACTGAAATTTATGAAACGGAATCAGGCATACGTATAGCTTTATAAATCTGAAGAAAAGAGTGTGTCTGCATATTTCTGTCTTTGTGCTTACACACAGCTTTAGTCGCAAATCTTCACAGAGTTTTGTGCGTGTGGCTCCTGGTGTCACTACGTGGCCTGAGTGACTGACGTCTGTCACTTTTTTGAAAATGATCCACTCAATTTGTGCCGGTCAGCCCTGGTCATAGCACTTCATTCACTGTGTCACAAATGATGAGGTCATATTGGTGATTCCTCAAAACATCACTGAGGTCAGACCTCAAATCTATTAAATTACAAATGAAATGGCTTAGTTTATTTATTTTATTTAACCTTTATTTAACCAGATAAAATCCACTGAGATATACAGTCTCTTTTACAATGGAGACCTGGTCAAGAAGGCAATGGTTTCATGTCAGTTGCACAACAAACAAGAATGATAAAACCACATATAAAA
>JAOVVB010049465.1:0-14761 GCA_028570985.1 Heterobranchus longifilis
GGGGGGGGGGGGGGGGGGGGGGCGGGGGGGGGCGGGGGCGGGTGGTGGCAAAGTGAATTTGAGACTGGCATCTTGAAGGAAATACAAGAGCGATTCTGTAAGTGAATACGAACCAACTGTATTAATACACCAGCGGTCTGATTTCTCACCAGATAAACGGCAGCACCCCAACACTTCACAAAGTGTTACCAAGAGATATACTGCTATATTTATCTCTCTCTCTGCCTTTGACAGATCTTAAATTTAGACAATACGTCACAAACTTTTTCAGAACCTGCAGACAAACTGATGAATATGAAAGGATTATTAATAGATGAAAACCCAAATAAAAACAGACATTCAAAGCTGAATTCAAACACCACACGTCCTTTGTTGGGGTTCATTTATCTTGAATACAACAATTACAATATGTAGCATTTCTGCAGTAAAACGTCTAAAAACGATTACACCTGTGTACTATGGTTGTCAAAAGTATCGATACTTTTTCAATACCACGTTTAAAACTATGTAATATCCACATTTGATAGTACCGAAAGTACCGAAGATATTTTAAAAAAGCAGATCTACAATCAGATTTTTAATCCAAGGCAAAGAAAATCATCTGTGTTGGTGTGTGTTCAGTGACTTCTTCTGTACCAGCACTGTGTGCAGGTTGTTAATTTAAAAAAAATTGCGTGCCAAGGACTTTTTTCTTTTTGCCGTGGTATCGAGTATCATTTTTTTAATACTAGTATTGTATCAAAGTTTAAAATGTTGGTATCGTGACAACCTTACTGTGTATTTACATTACTCCAAATGTTTCCAACAATGTTCAAACCAAAAGAAATCTGTCAATAATCAAAGACACGCTCTGTCTTTTGGTCGCAGTCGTCTGTCAAAGGCCTCATCATATCCGGATCATAAAAAAGGTCATAAATTGACTTTTTATCTGGTTTTGAGCCGCATTTTTATGATGGATTTTTTAGCTCTTGGTCATTTTTAACTATACATTTTAACCGGATGAAGGATTTTAGTCATCGGACGTCTGGATCTTAAGTTTTCAGAGAAACAAGCTGAGCAAACGTTAGCAGCAGCTAACTCGCTAGTTCTCTTTATAAATTAATGCACCAGCCTCCAGCACCTCCGTCTCTGCCACACAGTGTCACAGAAACACGTGAAACTGGTTTATTCTGTGTTTTTACTGGTTTAAATCACCAGGTCTGTTTGTTTTAGAGAGGAGGAGACCTCTGTGGATCACTCGGCTCCCGGTGAAAACCTCCTGAACGATGAAGGAATCCTAACCGAGAGAAACTGTCTGCAATAACAGCATTGCTCTGTCTTTTGTTATTGTTTTAGCGGCAGAAAACTACATATTTTACGTTTACATGCAAAACTGACTAAGGCTACATCCACACTAACACCTTTTCATTTTAAAACGCATAACTTTTTCTACGTTCACGCCTAGCCGACCCCTAAAACAGAGACTTTTGAAAACGCTGCTTACACTTTTTTAGTTTCAAAACTCCGGGGTTGTGTTTTAGAAACGGAGACCTTTGAAAATGATGACGCAGACACCCACATTCGCTTCCTGATTGGGCCTTACCTTCCCTGATTCGTCACGTCCCTATCATGTGACCCTTTTCCAGAAGAAAACAAACGACATCAGCCTCGACTACCGGTGGTTAATTCAGCATGGATAACGATTTACAGGCAGGTTGTCTCTGCTAGCGGCCGTTGTGCAGTTAAATTCTGCATTTTATAATTCTACTACTGCCTCCATGTGCAGGAGGCAAACTGTTATTCGTGCAATTTGCGACAGTTCCCGTATCCAGCGGCGTTATCAGCCCTACACCGTGTTTACACCAGCACGCTGATGCCCAGTGAACGTGAACAGTCTGTGATATGCGAGTTAGTATGGACGGAGATTATGTTGGAAACAATGCTAAAACGCTCGTGACGACCGAGATCGTTTTCATTTTAAAACGCTGTACTAAAATGAAAAAGTATTAGTGTGGATGCAGCCTGCCTAAATTATTTTAGCCATTGTCAATACCAAAGAACTTTGTGTAAATACAAATCTGGTCTATAAAACTGAACTTAGGAAAGAAAAAAAAAACAGACTGCATTCTCCTCTGAAGAACCCTTGGGTCATTCAAAGTTTTGGCACCCTTTCAAACACTTGGCACAGACACTTGGGGCTAACCTTGCTCCATTTGTCCAGGGTGGAATTAAAGTGAGATCACCCTGGCATACATAACCTAACATCAGGTCCACTCAGCCTAGTCATATCCACCACCTTATCTTTGCACATCCTATACCTGCATGGCATGTGAAGGGTTGTAGGAAGCCTTGCCTCTCTTAATTGTATGGACCAGAGGTGTAGATTTGGGACACGTCCCCATCAATATTTAGAACGTGCATTTGTCCCCTCCAATAAAAACATGAATGTAAGCAGAGGACTTTTATTTTAAGGGAATTAAGACAGTTCCACCATAAATTGGTGCAGAAAAAGCACTAAAAGTGCATTTCAAAAAAGCATTAAAAATGCTCCATAATGTAGGAAATTAAGTGTTTTGATGCTCAAAATGTCCTGGGAGAGGACCCCCAAACTTACAGAAGTGCATTACAGAGTTGTTGTCTTGTGATAACAAGAATTACAACAGAAAAGATCATCTTGTATTCAGGAGATCTCATGATTACCAGATATGTCCTTGTGATTATGAGATCTTTTCTTGTAATTATGAGATAGTAAATCATAATTACAAGATAAAGTGTCTATTTTTTTTTATTTTGTGAATGCAATGCAATTCTGTAAACCCCCCCCCCCCCCCCAAATGTTAGAATGAAACCTACACCCTTGGGACAACAATGTGAAGATCACATTAAACTCATTTTTCAAAAATCTACCAATTTAACATGACCTTGTATAGCTGAAAAGACAGACATCTGGGACAAAACAACTTTATACATTTTACCCATCTAACTCACTCTTCAACTCGGCATTGATTTTCTGATTTTGCACATCAATACTTCCACCAAAACACAGTGTTAAGCTCCAACCACTCCTGCCAACTGCCTTTAAAAAGTTGATCTTATTAAATGGGATGCACGCCGAATTTACCAGAAAGACACGAGGATTTCTAATATGTGTCAAGTCCAATACTGTCACATACAGTATACACGTTTGTTGATAGGCAGAGTAAAGTTAACGTGCCAGACACAAGGAGTTCGTTTCAAATGTGTGTTTACAGGACAGTCTATCAGAGCTACAGTAAGTCTGCCAATGTTCCCACACTGGTATTCTGGGTTCTTTCTGTGCGAAACTAGAAGACTCAGTAAACTGACTTTCGCTTTAAAAGTAAGTTAAGCCACTGAGGTTATCTTACCTGGTGGAGGGGGTGACACAGACAGGCGCCCCGGGAGTGGTTCAGTGCGAGGGGTCGCAGCGGGGACACACCACTGTCGCATGGCTCCGCGGAGTTCAGCTCGGCTGGACCTCTACAGAGTCACATAGGAGACTTGCTGCAGTGTGTTGCGGTTAAGCTGCCCCTATTAGCATGCTGGCAAACCTACAACAGCAGAGGACTCGCTAGCAGGCTATAATGGCTAAGCTAACACCGTCAACTCTGGTTGGTTCCCCCCCTGAGCACCAGCCTCGCATCGATAGCTGCTGCTCGCTCCCGTGTTGTGTCAAGTTAGCCAATGCGGGTCAAACAGAAAGCGGAAGTAATGCAATATAACCTTCAGAATAAAAGCATGTGTGGCATCCCTAGTACAAACTGAACTGTTTTTGAAAGTTGTATGGCTTCTCTAATAATAACAACCTATTTTTGCCTCAGATGATATTCTCACGAGAACAGATAAAAACCATTCTGACGACTAAAACTCACATAAATTGACACTTATGTATGTGTCACTACCTCCTCATTATGCATATACATTTACTACATTCAGGTATTAATTTGCACTAAGCCTGTCACATTTAATTTAACGTGCACTATTTTATGTCTTTGATTCTCATGTTTGTTTTTACTTGTGTGGTTTTCTTTTTGACACGTTTAATTGGCATTGTTGGAGGGAGCTTATGACCCAAGATTTTCACTGACAAAGTCTGCTCCTGTAATTGTTGTGCATTTTGATAATAACTAATGTGAATATTGAATCTTAAAATCATGTATAAGCATTTACTGCAAGATTGTTTGGCCTGGGAAACAAACCTGTAGATACTTTGCCCTCCATGGCACATTGTTACAAGTCCCTGACTTTTTTTCTTTTTTTATACAAGCTGGCAGATGGGGCCCACACACAGTACCTATATTATAGGGATTAACCGAGAGTTAAAACTACTTTACTGTATGTTTTTTACTGTATAAATAACAATTAACTCTAATGCAAAGCTTGTAAAACATTTTGGGAAAAAAACATTTCACCACAATTTCAATGTAATTGTATCACAGGATGTTACTGATTACACTACTATTACATTCCACTTCTGTAACTTTGTTTCTGAAAAGTCGGTGTACAAATTGCGTTTTTATTTTGAAGGACATAAGAAACATTACCATTGAGTCTGGCCAACTTGACACTCTAGTCTGTCTTGTCTTGGCTAATAACTTATCAAAAACTTGCACTTTGGAAGTTACATCGACAGTGTTTAAGATGGGCGGCTATGTACAAAACATTTACATAAACGTGGCTACAAGCAAACATTTGGTGTGTTGTTAGGTCGAGCCTGGTCTGGGACACAGCCAGTTGCTAACGAGTTAGCTCGCTAGCTAGCTAAGTTAGCGATAGCTCGCAACGGATTGTCCCACCGCGGAGCACCTCTCTTACCTCCCGTTGCTGTGGAGAGATAGCAGCAGCCGGCTGGACGGAGAGGGAAGATGGTGAAAACTGTAGAGAAAGTGGCGGTCCACCCAACCTCACTAAAGAAAGTAACTCCTCGGTCCGGAGCTGACGGTGAATTAACGAGCAGAGGGTGGACGGTGCAGGGTCATATTGTCTTTCAGCTATGCAGTGGGGAAATACTGTATGCAAATGTGGGGAGTCTGTCTCAATTTATGACCCCTCACCCGATACCACTGTCAAGCTAGCAATAATTCTAATTATGATTTCCGGTTATACTGTACCTACCAAAATAAAGTAGCCTCATTAAACACCACAAAATGAAAGTAAAGGTTACATTTTACCAAAATTATTAAGAAATTAAATACCAACCATGCTAATATATATAGTTTATGTAGCATTAGCAGCACTCTATTTTCAACAGTTAATAGTTTATCCTTTTATTTTGGTTATTTTGGTAAAGAAAAAAATGTCACTAAATCTGTACCTTGACATCAATGAGCACCACGTTATGTGCGTTTGTCTGCAGATATAAGCTGTCTGCAAGAAGTTACATGAAAATGGAAACAACAATTAGGATGCTAATAATGGGGAAAATGTTCTGTGATCCGTGAGTTTTCTGATCCAGCAGTCTGCATTTTTCTCTTTGAAATCAATAGCCTACTTTTAAACACACTGGAGAGATGCTGTGGGATTAGCCTACTCAGGAATCCCTCATCATTGATTTTCACTGTTTTGTAATGGAAATGGTCACACTTTTGTATATAACATAGGCTAGTGGGCCACATCATCACTGATGAAGTAAAATGAAGTAAAGTGTCTAAAAACAGCAATTATTCTCATTAGCCATCACAATTATTCATGTAGCTACTGACTCCTAATATTAAAGGGTTGTTAGTGAAACCTACAAGAATTAACATCAACAGCACTGAACACATTTCATCCTCTTTAGTCTTTAGTGTTTAATTCAATGGTCTATCAATCCCCCTCAGTTAAAGTATGTGCAGATTACTGTGTGTGTGTGTGTGTGTGTGTGTGTGTGTGTGTGTGTGTGTGTGCGTGCAGAGCCAAATTGAAGAGAGCTGAAGTAACCCTGTGGCTGCACTCCCAGAAGTAGACAGTATACTTATAACTTTAGTATACTTAAAATATATACGTCTAATATACTAAAGTATTACCTTTTTTTTTTACCTGGGTTATTTAATTTCATTCTATTCTAATTTAAATATTTGTAATCTGTGTGTGTGTGCGTGCGTGCGTGTCTGTCTTCTAGTGTAACATTTCAGCATTAAAATGTATAAAAATGACTAGACCTATGTTCTATATTTTGTTGAGTTGTATACTTACATTATCCGAAATGTTTTCAACAATTTTCAAACTCAGAGAAATCTGTCATTTTAATCAAGGACACGGTCTGTTACATTTGGGCGCCTGTCACTGGCGTAACATCCCCATATTATACCTTTAAATTACAGGAACTTGTAGTAGGCCTACCATGAAGCATTGGGCTCATGTGTGAGTTACCATCTAGCAATCTCCCTGCCTCTCTCTCTCTATCTCTCTCCTGCCTGTAATCAAGGTGTTTGCTATCACAAGTTCCACTAGTGACTGCAGCAAGAATGAGTCTGTGTTTGCTTTGTTCGGTATTCCTCCCTCCCCTTCAACCTGTGCCAAGAAGGCAGAGGTAATAAGTGCTATATTAAAGAGTCTTTGTGCCTGACGTGCTCAGTTCAGCCTGTGTCCACGCCATCTGTATTTGAGCACTCAGCAGAGTGTCTGCCACATTTCGGGGTCTTTTCTGGGACTTCTTTTCCTTCAAGGTGGTCCAACCTAATCACCATGAATTGGGCCTTCCTTGAGGGCCTCCTGAGCGGGGTGAACAAATACTCTACGGCGTTCGGTCGCATCTGGCTCGCCATCGTCTTCATCTTCAGGCTCTTGGTGTTCCTGGTGGCCTGCGAGAAGGTCTGGGGTGACGAGCAAAAGGACTTTGATTGCAACACCCGGCAGCCCGGTTGTCACAACGTCTGCTACGACCACTACTTCCCCATCTCCTACACCCGACTCTGGGCTCTCCAGCTGATCTTTGTCACCTGCCCATCCTTTCTTGTGACGCTCCACGTGTCCTACCGAGAAGAACGCGAGCGCAAACACCGGCTGAAGTACGGAGAAGACTGTATCCCTCTGTATGATCACACGGGGAAGAAGCGAGGGGGTCTGTGGTGGACCTACTTCCTGAGCCTGCTGTTTAAGATCCTGGTGGATGGCGTGTTTGTCTTCCTGCTGTTCTACATCTACGAGGCCACGTTCTTCCCACCGGTGGTGAAATGCAAGCAAGAGCCATGTCCCAATGTGGTGGACTGCTACATCGCCAGGTAAGGGTACCTCGGATCTAAAGATCCTTGAATCTCAATGGCTGATCTTGGTCTCTGACCCCCACTTGTAAAGCTAAGTTCTCTAAAGGAATCAATACATCTTACGCTATCTGTCTCATTTCTGACCATCCTTAGGCCCACAGAGAAGAAAATCTTCACCATCTTCATGGTGGTGACCAGCTTCGTGTGCATCTTCCTCACTCTTTGCGAGGTCTTCTACCTGTGTGGGAAGAGGTTCTGGGAGTGCTGCAGAGGAGGAGGACCTCACTCGGCGAGAGAAAAGTCCTTCATGATGACCAGAACTCCTCTGACTGGGAAGGAGAACTCCGCGTTCAAAGAACCGGTCCCGGAGAAGGCCAAGATGGTCGACAACGGCAACGGAGAAGCTGGCAAAGAGAGTTCAGCCCCAGCGTACAGCATCTCCTGAGAGACATGCACCATGTTTATGAGTTGTGACAATAGAACTATGTTTTTGTACCATTTATTTGCAAAATGTTAGTGGTTTTAAAGGAAGTTGTACTGATATAGCACACATACAATGTAATGCAATGCAAACAGCGCCATCTGTAAGTTGGCTGTATCAGTGTTTGGTGGGTTGGGGAGTTAGGACTTGTGTCCATATAGCGTTTTTTTTAAAAGCACTGGCAGGGTGCTGGAGTGCTGACTACGTGTAGGTTTTGTTTCTATGACGACATTAACGTTAGCTAGGTGGCTAGCTTAATGCTGCGTAAACAGAGGGTTGATCGCACAGCTAAAACCAAGCTTACAACGCACACGGTGGTAAAAGCACAGCACTCAGCAGCAACAGTCAGTGTCCGATCTGCTCCCACAGACGGGCTTTTCTCTTTGTTGTGATAGTTTCCTGAAAAGGAGCGGCGGTGACGTTACCAGCGCTTTTCTGAAACGTTCAGAGATTTTCAACTTGAAGCGCTCGGAGCGGCCGCACAAAACAAGCAGAGCGCTCTGAAAAAAGATGCTTCAGCACTTTTACTTACATACACTCTTTCCTCAATTGAAAAAAGACAGTGGCACTCAGAAAAAACGCTATATGGACACAGGCCCTAACAGAACAGGATTACGTATTTAAAATAAAAATATGAGAAACTGTATTCCGTTACAATTACAGTTTAAGTTGGTGGTATTCTGAATACAGTTACTGTCTTTAAAAGTAGATTACTTGAAGGGATTACTTTATTACCTCCGCCAACGAGGTTATGTTTTTCTTTTTTTTTTTCTTTGTTGGTTTGTTTGTCTGCAGGATTACAGAAAAACTACAAGATAGGGCATGGCCTTGTCGGAGGTCTGCACTGTCCGAGTCCCCTTTTAGTTTGTTTTTGTTTTACTTGCTCTAAAATTCATATGATGCATGCATTTCCCATTAACAGATTTTGTTTTGCAACAATTTGTGCGCACAGTACACCTGTTCATAGTAATTGATATGAAAAGTAATGCACTGTAATTCGTACATAACACACGTAATCGTGAGACATGAGGCCCAGGTTTAAAAGACACAAAGACAGGAATGTGTTTTTTGGAAATATAAGACCCAGACAAAAGAGCTCAGCAAGACGATTTTGAAGTATTCCAAAAGTAATCCAAAGTATTAACAATACATTACAAATTATATTTTACGGCATGTATTCAGTCATCTGTAGTGGAATACGTTTTAAAGTGACCCTCCCAACACTGTTGGCTGTATCAGTACAGAAATGCTGTTTACAAAGGTCATGTCTTTTTTTATTTTCTTTTTTTACATCAAAATTCTGTAATGTTTTTGTCCCATAATATTGCTGGCTGTTTAAAGACTTGACTTAAAGATCTGAAATAACCGATATACACTAAAGGTGATTTACTGTACTATTTATATGATTATTTGTTACATGAGATTGTTTGTCTGCATGTATATGGCCACAAAATAAAATTGCTTCAGTTATTCTGAGCGGCAGTGTGCGTACTTTAATAGAAACTAGCAAATACTTCTGTATGAACACACATAATGTCATGAACTTGATAATGTTTTCTAAAATAAACAACCATCCTGTGAAATTTGCTTTGCCACACGTTCCTCTTTTGTCCCTGTACGAAAAGTTTCGGAACTCTTACGTATTAAACCGATTACCTGTGTATCATTCAGATAATTTCTTTGTCAAATGGCAAATGGGCAGATACAAATGGGTGCAGTAGTATCGAGTCAATTCAACCAATAGAGATCTAGATGGTTGATTACAACATGTTCAAAAGTAATCAGAAAAACACAACGTGACATTACAAAATGTCTTGGGTCCAACATTATCTACACACGCTGACTACTGGGAGTAACATTATTGACAAAAGTTGATAAAAATCACCACTCCTACAAGTCACGTCGATGACAATTAACCACATCCTGCATTCTTTCCAGAACAGTAGACCGAGACTCGATTTGTAAAGGACAGTATCATAAAACTGTGTGTACTAATGAGGCAGTGACTGCAGCACATTCTTACCTGAGAAAAAATGAACAAGCAAACGCTTGTTATATCTGATTTTGCGATATTAGCGCTCCATATCTCAGGTGTGCTTTAGTGCCAATGGTTCCAGAGTGCTTGCACAAACAAATGTTAGGTGGTGGCCCTGTTTAATCCTGATTAATCAAAGGCTATAAAGGGGCATATCGCCACGCCACGGTTGCCTAATGGGCTGATACCAAGTCACCTGTTAAGAAACGTGGTGATCAGAGTAGACAAACACACCTTAATGGGGTGTCTACTTACTCATTACACCGTATCACCTTTATTCCTTTGTCACACTACAACCAAATTCCTTGTTCGGTCAATCCACTGACGTCTTTTGTTATTTACTTGGACTATTTTTCAGTCAAAGTAAGGGTACCCCGTCACAATAAAACTGCCCTATGAGTTTCATTGTTCTTGGAGGTCTTGGGTGAGTGTAAGTTCACTGATGCTGACAGGAAGTAGTTGGAGGTTTAAATTCTGGATGGATGCCAAAAGTGGCCACACCTACTGATTATGGCCAAGAGTTGATTCTTGCAGCCAGTCATTATCAGAGACCCACTGTAGGAGAGAGGTTGCCTCCTGATCGCATTCCCGTAGTCTATTTCCCAGACGAGGGACATGATGGACTGAGTAGAAGACCTGTTTCTTATGGTAAGCAAAGAATTTTTGTCCCGACTGTATATTTTGGGTCAGTCATGTTCAGTTTGAAGACTCCCTGCAAAGCTGGGAACTTTAATTTGAATGTAGAACTGGAGTACATTCGGAGGCAGGATGAAAGAACAACCAACAAACTCTACGTTCGAGCTTCGGCTTACCTAAAAGTGTACAAGGCTGAAACCAATTGCTGAAATCTGCTGCGGAAGGTTTTGTTGTGTTTCATCAATTATTAAAGGCATCTTTCTTCAAAGTGCCAAACTCTGTAAGTGAAAATGCTTTTAAGGGTGCGATTTAGAAGAGGTTTTATAGCTGTCAAAGAAATGGTTTGATCAGAAAAGAAAACAACTAAATACGCAGTGAAATATTTGGAGAATATTCAGCTAAAGCAAGGCTGATTTTATACATATTTGTATATTTCTCTGGATAACTGCCTAACACTGTCTTGGTCTCTGTTGTCTCCTAGCTCTCACATTTTCTCAAATCTACCTCCTGCAACGTTTAAAGACTTCTAAAGAGGTCAAAAGAAGTCGATCATGGATTGGAAATTTCTCCAGGGTCTTCTTAGTGGAGTCAACAAGTACTCCACTGCCTTCGGACGAATCTGGCTATCAGTGGTCTTCGTCTTCCGGGTGTTAGTCTTCGTGGTGGCTGCAGAGCGGGTCTGGAGCGACGACCAGGGACACTTTGACTGCAACACCCGCCAGCCCGGTTGCACCAACATCTGCTACGATGTCTTCTTCCCCATCTCCCACATTCGCCTCTGGGCTCTGCAGCTCATCTTCGTCACGTGCCCTTCCTTCATGGTGGTGCTGCACGTGGCCTACCGGGAAGAGCGGGAGCGCAAGTACCGGGCCAAGCACGGCGAGGACACCCGGCTGTACGACAACCCGGGCCAAAAGCACGGCGGTTTGTGGTGGACTTACCTGATCAGCCTCTTCATCAAGACCACCTTTGAGATCACTTTTCTCTACTTGCTCCACCACATCTACAACAGCTTTAAGCTGCCCAGGAAAGTCCAATGTGACATCTCGCCCTGTCCGAATCTGGTGGACTGCTACATATCCCGGCCCACTGAGAAAACCGTTTTCACCTACTTCATGGTGGGGGCGTCCGTCGTGTGTGTGGTGCTCAACATCTGTGAGATTTTCTATCTGATTGCTTTCCGGGTGGTGAGCCTCAAACACCGAGGCAGCGTCCAGACCTCATCTAGAAAGATCCGCCCTGCATAGACCGAGCTGGAAACCCGGTATGGGGAACCAGTGTTTGTTCTTATGCCTCTAATTGACTTACAATAGGGTGATCATTTTCCCCAGGGTATTTTCATTTAAAAAGTAATTTTATGTATAATTGTATATGTAATATAAATATATTGTATTTTGACACAAATGATCTGTAATGATATTTACATATTAATATGTTATTTTTCCACAAGTGTAATAAATATTTCAGCAGCAAAAGAAAGCTGAATGATTTTGTAGGCCTACGTCCTGAAATAATCAATTACTATTGAATGACGAGCTGAATTGCTCATATTTCTGACCATTGTCATCATTATATTATTTGTAGGCCTATCTTGTATTCCCTAAAAAAAGATTGTCAAAGCACTGAAAATACTTTTTTCCCCCATCTAAATAATAAAACCAAAGCAAATGCATGCTCATGGGTAAGCTTCTTTTTTTTCTTTCTTCTTTAATGGCACTATTTCCCCACCTGGTGGCACTAAAGGCATACTACACTGTCATGTAAAGGATGTGAAGACTATCAAATATGTGGAGCCATCAGAAAATATGGTAATAATCCCTCCCAGAATTGTTTTGTGGTTATGCATCTGTACTACTTAGGCAATTCTGCTACAATATTCATAAACTATAGCTTCTGTGGTAATAACTGTATCTGCTCATCACATCTTAAAAAGCAGTTTGCTGTCATGTTTAAGGTAACCTTAGATGTACTAAATGTTTAAAAAAACAACAACATTTAAACCAAAAATGAAACAGTAAGTAAATTATATAAAAAATAAAATAAAAACTTACAATAGAATAGGTAAATGCATAAATAAAATAACATGAAAATATGTACTAAGGTTAGATTGGTAAGGTTAGGCATTAAACTCGAATGGTATGGCTAGGATTTGGTCGTTGGGAAGTAAGTCTCGCGAGAGCTTTTGCCCGCTTTCGCCATGGTTTTCACAAATCTAGGGTTACTTTCTAGACACGACCGTTTTTCCAGGCTGTGATCCAGGTGTTGACACCGGAACTAACTTAACGCACCGCATTTAGCATAAATAACATTTTACTGTAAAAAAGAAAATAGAAAAATAAAAAACATTCTTGAATGAAGTCAGTTGACTGCAGTGTAGCCCACACTAATGTAGGCTATAGTCCATACTTTTTTTCCTACCACTAAAAACAGGGAGGTACTCACAGGTGCAGGTCTGTATGAAGGCTGCCATTCAACAGATTAGCAACGTTGGTTTCAAAATAAAAGCATGAAATGTATTCTCAAAGAAGACATAGCATAGACTGTAAAAAAAACAAAAAAAACAAAACCCAGCAACAATAGTCTATGAGTGCACGAAAGGAGCATTTTGTGAGATGAAAAAATGTTTTTTTTAAGTATCAATTCACAACAGAATTGTACTATTCACTCAATTCTTGCAATTGTCATCACCTTCATCTACTGCATGGAATTGCTTGAGGGAATGTAGTTACTGGGCTTATTAAACAGCTACTCCGACTTTGACTAGTCCAGTGCTTATCAAGTTATCACTTTTAGTGATATGAGATTTTATTTTGAAAAAAAAAAAAAAAAAAAAAGAGCAGAGGTGTGTGTGTGTGTGTGTGTCCTGCTGACTGCAGAGAGTGAGGAGAGGGGACACGCTGATAAGCTCCACGCACGAGACTCATCAATTGAAACGAATGGTGACCTAACAGAGAGATGGCGGATACAGGTAATACTTGTGCCTGGCAGGTTTATTTGAATGAATGTAAACTACAGACGTGTGTTTGTTTCAGACTTTGGGCATGTTTGTTTGGGTGTGGCACACCTGTCTGATGTGAAGAAAGCTTTGAAAATGCACTATTCATCCAATAGTTTTTGTATTTGAGCTAAATCACGTCAAAAGTTGAAATGGTTTCCTCGCAGATTGATATGATGTTGATATTTTTACATTAAATGTGAAATAAAACTGCAAATTGAAGTAGGAGTAGCCTACTGCACATCTAATCAGTTTTGTACCCACATGGTCCACATTATAGACTGTATTCAGTTTATGATCCACGTGGTTAAAGTCAGTGATGGATTGTAACTAAGTACATTTACTCAAGTCCTTAAGTACAAATTTGAAGTACTTTTCTTTTTATGCCACTTTATACTTATACACCTCAGAGGTAAATATTGTACTTTTTACTTTACAAATTAAGATTTTTGCACACAACATATATGCAGAGTTTATAAAATATGATGGTTCGTTATAAATTAAACTACCCAACAATATACAGGCCGACAAATACAGCTGTAATGATTAGCCAATTAATCAGTAAGTTGATTAGTTGAGATTGACAGAACTATTGTGATTGTTTCAGTCATTTTTCATGTAAAATATAAATCATGTTTGCAGCTTCTCAAATATGAGGATTTTTCTGCATTGAGTACTTTTACTTTGAATACTTTAAAGTACATTTTGCTGATTATACTTTTACTTAAAGAGTCACTCCCGTGGAAATCAAGTTTTTAATAGGGCTGTCCCCTTTATTTTGGCCGTGTTTGTATTTTGTATTTTAAAAAGTATTCTTTGTGTCACAGAAACCACTGAGAGTACTGTACTGTCTGTGATGTGTCGCTGCTCTGTGCAGAAAACACCCCGTCTGCTGTTATTTAGCAGCCGTCAATGGAGCGGTGGAAAACATATTTAATTTCCAATAAATTCTTCACAATAAAAGTGCCCAGTTATTTTGTGATTTAAAAGTTTTTATTGTGAAGCAACAAAATTAGGAAATCTACAGCTGAAAATGAAAATGAAACTGTAAAAAGAGCAGACATCTGAAAGAAAAAGCAGCAACACAGGAGACTTCAAACCACAGAGATTCAGTCAGCTACAGAAGTACTGAGAACTGAACACACAAGACTTTTAAAAACACCCTTTTCTCTGCTGACATGAGTAACATTACAGTTACAGCCAAGGAAAAAACAAGGGGGGACAAACTCCCAGTAGCTGTCATGTTTGCATGCCAACTAAGCATAATGTATATTTCCATTGCTTTTAACTGAAGAAATTCAACAATAATCTGGCTATTTTCAACACCTTGTTCTTCTGGATTACTTGTCTAAAGTGTTAGAAATAAAGGCCTGCCTTCTAATAAAAGCCTGCTTCAAATAAAGGCCTGGTAGCCTCTGCAGCTGAAGTAAATA
>JAOVVB010049475.1:0-14760 GCA_028570985.1 Heterobranchus longifilis
TCAGAAGTGGGATGGGGAATAACGAGTTGGAGCGCACTATAGAGGACCTACGGAAGATCCAAGTAGGCCGGTGAGTAGCAGAGCAGCTAAGGAGGATGAAAGAACATCTTCCTGATGGAGCCAGCGCGACCAAAGCGGAGTGGTGAGATGAGGATTCCGGCATTGGATCTCGATGTGGAAGTGGATTCTGGAATGGACTCATCAAGAGTTCCACCGCCAAAGCAAGCTATAGCTCCATCAAACCCTACGCATTCTTCGCGCAGGTAGAGCTAGCCGCTGACTTCGCGGGCTGGTCCCCGGCGGAAACCGCCATCAGAGTAGCACTCTCGCTGGAGGGCGCCATGCGACCTAAAACCGCGTTCTCGATCAGGCAAGGGCTATGGCAATTTCGGCGCATGCCTTTCGGCCTATGTAATGATCCAGCTACTTTTGAACGGTTGAGAGTTTGAGGGCGCGCTAGCTAACCTAAGGGAAATCTTTCTGGCTATTCGGCGGGCGAATTTGCGGCTTAACCCTAAAAAGTGCCAGCTGTTGTGGCAAGAGACTGTTTTTCTGGGTCATGTAATTAATGTTAAAGGGATTGCTACCGATCCAGCCAAAATTGCTGTGGTAAAGAATTGGCCCGAACCAATAAATGTGTCGCAGCTATGCACCGTCCTTAGTTTAGCCTCTTACTACCGCCGGTTCGTGAAAGACTTCGCCACGATCGCAAGCCCGCTGCACAGGCTAATAAAAAAGAACCAGACATTTCGCTGGGAAGGTGTGCATGCGCGTGCTTTTGCTCAATTGCGTGGAGCTTTGGTCACGTCTCCTGTTCTCTGTTTACTTACCTAGCGTTGCACGAGGGGTTACTCTACCGCCGCTGGGAACAGCCGTGCGGCGCGGGCGAATGCTTTCAGTTGCTGGTACCGAGGGCGTTGCGGACATGTGTAAAGGGTTTGGTTCATGGACATTCCAGTTCGGGGCACTTCGGGATAACTAAGACTCTGCGGCGGTTACGCGCTCGCCTCTTGTAATAGGTAAAAAACAACTCTTTGGAGCATTCTGTTCACCTCGTGCACGAAAAGTTTTAACAAGCAGAAGACGAACCTGTGGATTCACTTGTATGACTTAAGGTAAGAATAAATGTAGTGAAATCGTTGATTAAATGGTTAGACAAATAGTTATTGTTGGCCTATAAGGTAACATCCAAGTAGAAGCACATTTTTACGGTGGCCCAGAAGGGCAAATTATCTTTCCCTTATATGTCTATGTTTTTTCCCTTGTAAATGTATGCTTTTTCCCTTGTAAATATATAATTTTTCTTGTGTAAGTGTATGATTTTTCCCATTTGTGCGCAACTACTTTTTCCCGTGTGAGAACTCTTTCTCCCGTATTTTGCAAGCTAAATGCTAATGCGCAAAGGAGTATGGGAGTGAGGCACCCGTTTCTGGAGCATGTTTTTTTCCCCTTGTGCTCTATTGTTTTTCCCTTGTGATTGTATTATTTTTCCCTTGTGAGTATATTATTTTTCCCTTGAAAATGTGTGCTTTTTCCAGGGTACAATAATAAATTGTAATTAAATACAAAACTCATTAGATAAAGGTTAATGTCCATACTAAAAATTAATTGTTTTTCTTTGAAAGTTTGAGGTAAATCATATTAGTTTTATAATACTTTCACATTTAAGTTCTAGATGCAAGTTTACATTTAGGCATTTGGCAGATGCTCTTATCCAGAGCGACTTAAATTTTTTTTTGATCTCATTACACATCTGAGCAGTTGAGGGTCCTGCTCAAGGGCCCAACATCGGCAACTTTGTAGCTGTGGGGTTTGAACCTGGGATCTTCCGAACCGTAGTCCAATGCCTTAACCACTGAGCTACCCTTGGCCCAGTTTAGCATTTCTTCGTGACTTTTTAAAAGATTATCCTTACATTATCACTTACATGTAAGCTATAGTATCTGCTTCATGCCTTAAAGAATGTAAAGAGAATTTAGGAGACTGACACAAGAATAATATATTTGCTGTGTAGCTGTTTTAAAGCAGTGCTTTAAGTTACATTTTGATATTTTGCTTGGATGAGGGGAACTATGGTGTTATTTTCGTACCAAAAACGTTAGCAAAAACTCCACGAACTCTCCATGTTAACTGTCACAGCTAATCAGAAGCTGGAGGCGGGAACATTCTAATCTTGTTTCTGATTGGGTGATCAGCAGCTGGAGGCAGATATATTCTAATAACCGCTTTATTACTGGCGCATTAAAATAAGCGCGCGAATGAGGGCAGGACCTGATGCAAAATACGCCTACGTTTATTGCTCAGGTATCAGACGCAGACGTAACGTTATATGAACCAGCCAATGGGAAACAGATCTCAGATTACGTTTTTCTTTTGAATCTAAGATCTTAATGAGTTCCTTTCTTCTCTCTTCCAATCCACCCTAATACACCAAGGATCCAGTTGTTTACTGCCTGTTTGGAAGAGGATGTTTCTTGGATACACTAGACTGTCCATTTTGCCATTTTGGTAAGTTTTAGATTTGACTTACTTGCACTAAGGCATTAGGATTCTAAACTAAAAGTTAAAGTTATTTGTACACATACATTATATAAGAACTATTGAGTAAAAAAGGGACCACGTTGTACTTTATTTGTAATAAAGTTTCCAATCCAACTTTAATTGAAACTTTGGGAATTTTGTTCATGAAATTAAATTGTTCATTTCTTCATGGGTTTTTAGTCAAGGATATTTCACAGCAATGTTTAAGTTTGTGAGAGAGAATGTTTCATTGTTATAGCACAATAGTCTAAATATTTCATTTTGTTTATCATTTTAGGATTTTACTGTAATGCTATAAAACTAAACTTCTTTTTATTGTATTTTGCATCATACCTGTACTATACTGTGTCACAGTTCTACAGGCTATTTTACAAATATTGTAATCTTACGTTTGCGTTAACACTTTATGAAATTTACGAATTTATGAAAAAGTTTAAATATGTGGGTTTTTTGTGTTACTGCTATTATTTGAAGGTGTTTGATCTTCAATTTAGGAAAAATCTTTCCCTGCTAAATGTCTAATGCTGTTCCTTGTTGAAGGTGTTTGATTGTAATAATTTTGAAAAACTGTAGAATAAAAACATTTCACTGCTACACGTCTAGTGCTGTTTTAATGAATGTGTTAAATCGTCTAGATTTAGCAACAATCTGTGACATAACGGTGTTTCACTGCTAAACTTCTAGTGCTGTTGCTTTAATGAAGATGTTTAATCATATAAATATAAAAAAAACTGTAAAATAGTGTTTTTTATCTGCCAAACGTATAGTGCTGTTGCTTTATTGAAGGTCTTTAATCGTATAAATTTGGCAAAAATCTTTAAAATAACGGCATTTAATAAAGGTGCTTAATCATATAAATTTAGGAAAAAATCTGTAAAATAATGGTGTTTCTCTGTAAAAGATTAAATAATAATTTTTGTAAATTTAATGTTTTTGAACATAACATTTTGAACCGTTTTTTTTTTTTTTCACAGTGTACTTTCTGACACTAGCAGGTGCTATTATACACTCACTCTTACTCACCATCTACTGTATACTGCTTTAACCTGTATTCAGGGTCACGGGGGCCTGGAGCCTATCCCAGTTTACTTAGAACACAAGGTGGGGTACACCCCGGACCCCAATGTCAATCCAACAGAGGGCACACACAAATACTGTATATATACACTACCACGCTCATTCACACTACAGGAAATTTGGGCGCACGTCAATTAGCCTAATCTGAATGTCTTCGGACTGTGGGAGGAAACCCACCAGGCACAGGGAGAACATGGAAATTCCATACACACAGAGACGGGAATCGAATCAGACCCTGGAGGTGCAAGGCGACAATGCTAACCACCATGCCACCTGCTATTATACAACAGTTTACATTAAGTTTACATGCATATACTATAATATTGACAAAAATAAATCTCACTTTTAAAGCGATACGTATCAAATTGTTGCATCAAGTTACCAGAAAACAAGGAGATTTGAAATTACTGGAATTGGGTTAAACTTGTCCAAAAGTTTATTCAAACCTGTAAGGACTGTGCTGAACCTTCATTTATGTCCAGCCACTCACTGTCCCCAAACAGGGTTATCTCTATGTTGTGTTCTCCGATCAGCAGAGTCAGATGTTTCAGTGATGTCCTGGCTCAGAGCTCTGCTTTGGGCATGTGGGGAGCAACAAAACTTTGGGGAGCACATCTCATCCCAGTACCCCCTAAATCTGGGCCTGTTTCATAAAGTAAAGTCTAGTCCTTATAACGATCACCTGACCTTAAAGTGTGAATAATAATGATTCATACGTGACCTGTACACTTTGAACCACGTCACAAGTAATGATTCTCTGTTACTGAGTTGGGAATGTTGGAGCTAGAGCTTGTTCCTGTCGGAGCCATCACTGTGATGATGTAAAGTCTACAGCATAAAGCACATAAACTGATCACAGATTACATTTACATTTACGTAGGCATTTGGCAAACGCTTTTATGCAGAGGGGCTTACATAAGTGCTTTGGAGTTTTTATTATTGGATATATCCTTGTTGTTCAGGCCTATCCTATATAGTATACAAAACATTTTTAATTAAGTTAATTAATAGGAAATATATTTATTTAGACTGTCTCTACTGTTATCTTAAATCTCACTAACTACTGTACATAGTCCATCTTTTTCAACACGTGTGTTTATGATTACAAGCAAAGTTTGTTCTTACTACTTACTTGGCTTTAAGTAGCTATAGAGGGTGTGGAACTTGGGAGGAGGATTGATTAGTGGTCCAGAATGAATAAGGGCCTTTTTTCTGCTTAGGGCCCTTGGGCATATACAAATGGCTTTGCACTAAACGTTGAGGATGTTATTGTGAGTAACAACTCCTCAATATACAAACAATGTTAATAACAGGAATGCAATTTTTCTTCTTGTTTTGTTCATCAGAAATGTGGGATGTAAATGTCTCAAAATGAGTGAGAAATGCCTTATAATGGCCTGAACATGAGTGGGGTTAAAAGTAATGCACGTACTGTATCTAGCTAGTGTACTGCATAAAAAATAAACTCTCTAATGTTATAAAGAATAAGTGGTAGTAGGAGTACTCTGAGTGTAGGAATACATTTTTCATGGTCACATTTAAACATAAACCGACATAAAAATCCTCTCTGACTAGTTACTACTAAGTTATTGATTTCAGTGTAATATTTTAACACCATAAGCCTGAGAAACATTCTGTGCTGTTAAATAAGACTCACATCTGAATAAGGCGGTCAGTGTGTGTAGATGAGACGCTTATCTAAAAGTAACGACTTGTGGTCAGACCGGACGTGAAATGACACAGTGGAGTGTAATATCTTGAGTGCTGCAGTAGGTGAGGTGTTACTCAGTGGTTATGACGAGTTAATTGAGACATGGTTCACATCCTAAATATAAAAATAAGAGATAATGTAGTAGCAGTGTGATGATAGAGAGAGAGAGAGAGCACATTCAGGACACCTACAGATGACCTGAGGATGATGACCTTTTTAAGTAGTAATGTAGTTGCAATGATGAGCGGGTCCAAGCACCCTGTGCCACTGCCACCCACAACTTGCACACATCACATAATATGACTTAATAGGGCTAATGTTTGGGTCCTAAATATTTGTTATGTCAACTGTGTGTGTGTGTGTGTGTGTGTGTGTCTGAGAATGAGAGATGTGAGAGTGTGTGTTAACATTTGTGATGTGTACGTGGGTACAACAGGCCAAAAACACATGCTATAATGTTACTCAATGTGATGTCACTCAACATGTCACACAGAAGGTTATTAATAATCTTATGGCATAAGTTTTAAAAATCCCTCTGCAATTTTGCATTCTCAATGTCTTTAGATCACATCAGCCCGGGTTGGTGGTGATCGTATGAATTCCCTAGCAGGAGTATATCAAAATCCATCTGGTGGGTTTTTGTGAATGATTCAAAATTGTAGATTGATTTTTGATATCTCAAATGAGTAAGTCAGTATAATACCTTAAATTTATGCTGAAAAGTGGTTAATAACTTTCTGTGTGGCATTATATTGAGAACACACATATCACAAATGTTAACACACAGTCTCACACACCACACACACAAACATGCACAAACACATTTACTCGTCACACACAGACTGACACTTCCACATGTCTCACACACACACACACCAGACCTTGTTGAACTGTCTATTACAGTCTAATTTAGTTCACGGTTACATTGAAATAAAGCTTTGTAATTTAATTTTAATGAAAGAATGACTTGAGAGAATGATACGTAATCACACAGTTATAGACGTTACACTCACCTTGTAATGGAGTGACAGTCAGATTGTAAATCCCCGAGTCTGAGAGAGACAGATTCCTTATCTTGAGTGATAAATTATTTAACACACTGTATCTGTGATCTGGATCAGGGTTGTGTTTAATGGTGTCTCCTCCAGGTTTAGCAGTGATGATGGTCCGTCTCCCTTCAGGAACTCCTTTTTTCCAAATCACACTACCATCATTTCTTTAGTAAAGAACAGCATCACTCGACTCTGTGTGATTCTGAATGATTATAGCTACAAAAAACGCAAATATGATGAAATATTATCAGCATGTAAATCATTACTATAGCAACCACCTGTAGCTTTATCCACTAAATTATAACTGAAGATATAGTATTTTCCTATAACAGCACATCCCCATATTTTTTCCATTCCTATCTAAGTTCATAGTTGTGGAATGTCAAGAAAATGTTCAGATGTACATTTTAGCAGCATTTACGTTCTCTCAGAAAATTTCACCATATCAGGACCTACACATCACAGCACTGCTCGCCTGGTCTCACCATATCTCAAGGATTGAGCAAGACATTCATCCAGACTCTTTTCTGCTCTGGCATCTAAGTGGTGGAATGAACCCCCTATAGATGTCCTTACAGCGGAATATTTGACAATCTTTAAACGACGACTTAAGACGTATCCATTTCTTCAATACTTGGACTAATTTCCCCACCACCACCCCACCAAAGAAAAAAAAAAAAAAACTTTTCCAACTGTGACTGATGGCACTTTGTTAGGAACCTAGTAACCCAGTGTAAGTATGTATCCAATGATGGAAACTTCAAAGCACTTTTTGTATCGCTCTGGATAAGATCGTCTTCCAAATGCCTAAATGTAAATGTAAAACATCTCTGAGCTGTAATCACCCTGAATATATTAACATTGTCTCAGTAACTTTGTAAATTTGTTAAAGTTAATTTGTTTCTCTTATCATATTTCTGTTTATATCAGGTTAACTAGAATAATATGTAATATTATATGAATAGGTGTAAATAAGAATCAGGGAAAACTCTTATTACTTGCTTCTAATTTCATATATTTCCTTAGTCATATTTAATACTGGATCATTAACAATATATGATAACAAGAATTACAAGAATTACATTTTAATAAGAAGAGCATTTTGTCTATTTGCTGTTTTAAAAAAATATCTTAAAGTCTTAAAAGAGAAGGATGATATAAATTATGTTACTACAATGACTACAATGTATGTCATGTATTATTTTTCCATATTTGCATTCCACTAGGTGGTGGTATTTACTGACACATGGGACATTGAATAATCAATTTTGAGTTATAGTCTTTAAAAGGTGGCAAATTATGGCAAAAAAAAGTGCCCAATTATTATGATAAATTGTTTTGGTTATATAAGTGTGAATATAATATGAAAACACCCATATATTTATCACAATGCATAAATTCAGTTGTGGATTGCAGATGTGTTTGTGATTATTCAAGTCGGAAATTTAGTGTCAATAATATTTAGCCGAAAATTTATTAGAAAAAATAGCAAATTCATGCATTGATTGGATCAAAGAAAAAAAGTGTTGGGATTAGTTGCACAAAAGCATTAATTAACATTTAATTAAATTGTAAATTGTACATTTAGATTGTTGAAGCTCATAAGTAAAATATAAACAATAGAGGTTACAGTATCATCAGCTTTGTCCTCTACCAGTTTCAGTTGCTCTTCTGTGGTCTTCGACAGCAGATAATCATAGTACAGTGTGCCATATAAGGTCTTGTTATATCATAATTCAGAAATCATAATGAAAAACAGGAGTAGCTGACAAAACCAGACATTAAACCAGATGAACCAGATTTTCAAACACAGTGTGTGTCTCATAACTGATCCCATAACTCTTCTACACAAAGTTACAGCATCCTTGGAGTGCTGTAATGCTGTCTTTGGTGTCGGGCCAAACTAGTGCTAGTGAGAAGCAGAAGGACAAAAGAGAAGTGAAGCAGAAGGTTATACAAACTAACATCACCACAGGACTTACACTATGGTATCACACACAGCTTTGTTAATTATAGAGCATGGTTTCACACAACATCCAAATCACAGCCTGTTTTGCAGAATATATAACAGATGTTATGCAACACCTAAAGTACCTGTAAATGTATTACTGCTAAGGTGACTGCAAAAGCAGGAACAGAGTGTAAACACCCTTTTACTTTGCTACAACATTCTCTGTGAATCCACTGAATGCACTTAAAACTGACATTTTTTCATTTTAGTGATCATGTCACTGTAAGTGATGTTATGACTATAATTTTCTAATAGAAGGATGTGTAGCAGTTTATAAATTAAATATTTTGTTATAAACATCTTTTTATGTCAGAAAATAATATTTTGCCGAAAGTTGGAAAAGTTGCAAAATGGGGTGTTTCACATTTTGCTGTCAAACTGTTCATATATCATGTTATAAAATTATTATTTTAAATAAAATAATGAATCAATTGATATTATTGAAAGATCAAGTGATTAATGATCCTCTCATCCTCCACTAAACTCTCATAGTACACTGAGAACAGAGAAAAATGTTGTATATTTCATAAAAATACTCCAGGATAGATAGGAGTTGGCTGTGCTGGTGTTTGCAGTTAGTTGGTGAAACTAGTACATTCTGTATTGTGCAGTACACTGACTTGTCCTGGAGGAGAGAACAAAAACTAATTACTGCCATTAGTTTACACTCACACTCACTTAAACCAACAACAAAAATAAGAACAGCAATAATAATAATAATAATAATAATAATAATAATAATATTAATAATAATAATAATAATAATAATAATAATAAACAGTATTTACTGTAAGTCATATTTGTATAGCACTCTTTGCCTAGCACATGTTGTACAGCAGTTTGTTGTCATATTAAGGCCATGCTCATGTATGTTTACGGTCTAGTTTTGGTTTGTGTTTTCTATGTATTCCTAGTTTTTCTTTGCATGCATTTCACTTTAAATAAAATACTCAAAATGTGTATTAATCAATCATCAACAACCATCCATCTATTCCTAAGCCTATATCCTAAGATAAACTGCAGTGTGTAATTTAAAAAAACGTATGTGGTACCATTTGTACACTGTGAATGCAGCATTGTTTTGCCTTTTCTTTCATTTTTAATTCTGCTTAAACTCCCCTTGTTCTTTTTCTTATTTAATCATATATAAGGGAATATTTGATAAATTAAGGTGAATTAAAAAAACAGCTTAAAATTGGGTATGTTTTACACAACATGGAATACTGTATGTGAAATGACACTTAAAACAGGAGGGGTTTAATATATATGGGCAGAGTGTATAAGTGAGATAATGTTTACCTGATTTTTCAGGACCTGTGTCTTTGATGATGATGAAGGTTCAGTGTGTCTTTTTCCCTGTATGGTAATAATATTTATGACAACATTTAGAACACCAGAGATTTACAATTCAAGATTTCCACACACACACACACACACACACACACACACACACACACACACACACACACACACACACACACACACACACACACACACACACACACACAGTATTAAATTATTAAAGTCAAGATGGATTGTGTATGATTTTACTCTGATTGCTTTTAGCTGGATCTTCTGCCAGAAAGTAAATTGCTTCATACTGACATTCCTTTGCTGTAAACCAACAAACAAACATTTTTAATAATAATAATAATCATAATAATAATAATAATAATAATAATAATAATAATAATAATAATAATTAAATCACAAACATTTAATAGATTTTTTTTTTATCTACATGGGCAATTTTTTTCCTTGGGACAAGTATACAGTCAGAATATATTCTGCCATTCACTTATGACAGAAATGGTATGGACAGCACCTTAACAGCACCATGGCCAGTGCAAGCAGGACGGGTTGCAAAACCAGTGTCTGTTACTGAAGCTTGGAGCTTAGGAGGGTAGTGAGATGGCAGACTTACAGCTAGTATACCCAAACACCCAAACATTCTGCTGCTAATCACTCAGGACAGGAAGGTACAGACGGCTCTTCTTCAGCACCATGGCCAGTTCAATGGCATAGACCCATGGGGCAGGGTTGCCAAACCAGTGTCTGCTATTGAAGCTCACTCCCCATGATGATATTGAGGTTTTCTTTTGCGCTCATTTCACTACTTACTGGGGAAGCCTAGAGAGCAGCCTTCTCCATCATAGATGAAGAAGCCAAGATTATGACCAGCTGAGATACTAGATGACTACGGCATACATGTACTGTATATAATATATAACCAGGACTCTCACACATTCTGCTGCTCCTTGCTCAGCACTTTTTCAGGACCAAGGCCAGCTCTATAACACAGGCTCAAGGGGCCGGATTTCAAAACCAGTGTCCGCTACTGAAGCTCACTCCCCATGTTGACAACAAGATATTTATGCAGCTCTTGTTCTAAATGGACCTAAATGGTAGAAGCCAGCAGAGTGTGCCCACACTCACAGCTTTCTCTCTCCCTGCCTTCATAGACTCACACTGCAGACCTCCTACTCACCCATCATTCTCTTCACTTTATTAGAAAAATAAAAGAACAACCATTAATTCAGTTCCTTCCATTCCATCCATCCATTTTCCATACTGCCTATACTATGTAGAGAAGCATGAGGTCTGGAGCCTATTTCAGGGAGCTTGGGGCACACGCAGGGGACTAGATGGACAAGGTGCCAACCCTTCATAAGGCAAAAGCTCACAGTCACAAGCATACACTATGCAAAAATTTTTAATGATAATAACCCTACAACATGTCTTTGGACTGTGGTAGAAAACCAGAGTGTTTGGAGGAACCCCCCAAAACAAACATAAAACAATGAACACTCCATATACACAGACCAAAGGTAAGATTAAAACCTCAAATCCTAGAGGTATGATGTGACAGTGATAACCAGTAAGCCACCATGCAGCCTATTACTTTTATTTTATTTGCCTATTTTTAAATATTTATTTTTCATTTACTTTTAAAAACAACTTTACTCAAGTTCCTATTTAACCAATTAAAATCTTAACAAAATATACAGTAAGTATAATAAACCAATACTTTCAGAAAGCTGCATTGTCAAGGTCATAAAGGATGAAATGACCATAAAAATATAGAATGAAACTAGAGCTGTAAACATGACACAATTATATTCAGAAACATTGTTTAAAACAGATCATAAATAAAGGTTTAAATAAAATATATAACATTCTAGAAATGTATCCTTCAGATGATTAAACATGAGTGTAAATATATAAATCTATATGTAAAAAATAAACAATTTTACTCACCAGTTGGTCTAACATCTTCTATGGACTCATAAACATGAATTTTGTTTCTGTCTTTAACAGCTGAGAAATGCAAAACAGTAGTGAGCACAACTGCGTTCACTAAAAACACGCAATTTCATGACAATTAAACACAATAAATTAACTGCATAATGGAGATCTCTCACATTTCTTTCGGAAGAGGACTGCACACATCAGCAGAGCTCCAATTACTGTTACAACAGTAAATCCAACCAGGGCAAAGACAATAACCCTGATGACAACTTGAAATTGCAAAGAACATAATAAATCAGAGTGGAAATTATTATAAAGGAACAAAAAATATACAGACATACAAACATTTTAAACTAATTATAATAAAAATTATTTATGAATACTAGTTTTGGCCATATTCTTCACAATTTACTACATTTATAAATAAGTGATGAACAGACATGTACTGTATAAGTAATTTGAGAACACTTTTTCAAGATATGGTTGATCATTTTTTAGTAAGGGTGTCCCCCTTGTACTGATATTGCAGGCTTTGGCTCACAGTGTTATAGTGAACAGTCATCCTGTGTCACACCTGCCTGACAGCTTTGCCTCGCAACCCTTTTCCAGAAAATGTAATTTTGCTCTGTAACACCCCTGTAGCTGTCACTCTAATGAGGAAATCACTCTGCCAACCTGACTACATGATAATTTTACACCCCAGCTCCCCTCGCTAAAAACATCAATCAGCCAACTGAGCTCAGCTGAGGTTGTTGCCCTTCCTGCCAAAAATTAACTTGAATTCTAAATCATGTTGCACTTTGACTGTGTTAACACATGTCCAGTACATAAAGCTTTTATATGTTACATCAAGCTAAATTCCTTCATTCATTGGACATTTATAGGTCTGTGGGCGATAACCATTGATCATCATATGCTGATGTGTCTCCTCTACATAGATCTGCAACCTTCTTTATGAACTTGGTCTCTCACTGCAGGCATGCATGAGTTATAGCCTATACTTGTTCACTGTGCTGAAATTAGCTGACTACTGCTACTACTTTATGTCTTGGCATCAAAAGTAAGGAAACATTTGTTTCCAACAATTGTCTTTACACTATCATGCCTTGTTTAGATATTTCTAACAGACAGAGGGCCATCAGAAAGCTTTAACTTGATGCAATGCAAGTAGACTCTATTAGCTGGTTTAGAGCTTCCAGAAATACCTTATCCAGGCTACAGTATGAAACTGGTCCTAGTGCTGATTGTCCTGTGTCTGGAAGGCCAGAAGTGACAATGGCAAGTTAGTGTAATTAAGACATGCAGACTAGTTTGATGGTGTCCTTAAAGAATTGTGCAGAAAATGCACTACTGCTGCTGGTATTCCATAGTTACTCGTGAAAAGAAGTCGGACTATTCAACCATGAATGTTTGAAGATCCTGACCCCCTCTCCTCAATTACAGTCTTTAAGGCTATAATTTAGACTGTGTCTGAACTAGTCAAATTCTTGTCCTTACCTTTACATGTATTAACACGATTGTCATTGAAGTAATATGCCCCTTACATATTTTTTATTAGGCAGCAGTACAACCATATGCCATAAAATTTCCTAGTTATTGTACTGTCCAAAATGTTTTTTTTTAGACCTCAGTGTCAAAACCTAATTTTCTCACAGTTGCACTGTGCAAATATGCTAAAATTATTATTTAAGGATCAGTAAATATTATACTATTGACAAACATCTTTCCCTTTCTTCTCATTAAAAAAATTATTAAGTTTACTTATATCAGGTGATGATGAATTACAAGGTACACAAAAGTAGAGTGCAGGTCTTAAAAGGTTAAAAGACATCATCTGCTTCCCCGTATGGTATAGTGATTAAAACTGGTATAGAAATCTCAATAATATTTTATACAAGTGAGTGTATTGTGACATATAACAAGGTTGATACTGTACATTGTCTTGCCTTAATTTGTAGCAATACTAATGTCTTCTTCTGTACAGCACTAAAATACCACAAGATTAGAAGTGAATGTTTTTACTCAACTATACATATCATCTTATGTCTACAACAAGAATAGAGGAAACCACTTGAACTTAAAGTCAGATGAAAAATTAAGAGAGAATATCTATTTCATTTCAATTAACACTCACTCTCATCGTCTATACCACTTTATTCTTTATTTACTGTCAGGGTGGATCTGGAGGTGCAAGGCAACAGTGCTAAACACTAAACCACTACAATTTAATTAACAGTCAAATAAAAAAAAAAGAGAAATCAGTGTGGGTGCTCTTTATAAAAGGCAAACAGTATATACAGTTATATGCACTGTGTACTGAAATGCTGACCCTCATCCCACATTCCAGCCACTTCACATTCAGATACAACCTGCGCCAGAGCATCCTAGAGGTCATTGCTTGATGAAATCACTAATACCAAATCATCTGGAGAAAACAGAGATGTGATTGTGAGGTCACTGGACATCCCTTGCCCCTTGGCTTAGCCTAGAAATTCTGTCCAAGAAAATTAACAGAATTGGTGAAAAAAGGAGCTTAACACATACTGCGAAAAAATCTGACCTGACCCTGGTGATGTGGACCAAACTCTCATTCCGGTCATGTATGAACCCAGTCGCCTACAATAACACACCTTTTACCCAAAGTCCATTAGGGCCATTAGGAATGCATGTTTTTTCCTGTAAAATGCAACAATTCGGTGTGCAAAATTTGCCGCAAAAATCCCACAAGCAAGATTTAAAAATTTAAATAAAAGTGTTGTGCTTCAATGAATATCTGTCAGATGGTGTATGGAAGGACTTTATCTAAAAGCAGGACCCGGTTTTTCTAGAAAGCTTCTTATCGCTAAGTAGTTCTTAAGTTGTACCTTAACCTCTCTCTTAACGTTATGGCACGATTACTGAAACGTTCGTACTCTAAGTATCTCTTAGGTAAGTCACACATTCATAAGGTTGGTCTGGACCAACCTTAACTCACTCTTAGCGTAGTTTCAGCTTAGGATGCTAGTCGCCGCTACTGAGCAGCAGTCTTTATAAATCAGCGGTGAAACGCCCCTTTTTCAGGACTGTGTATTTCAACAATAATGTTGTAAAAATCCAAATAACTTTACAGATCTTCATTG
>JAOVVB010049485.1:0-14760 GCA_028570985.1 Heterobranchus longifilis
TATAATCCATAGCCTCATAATCACTTTAGCAATGCAACCAAAATCCTATTAGCGCTGAAAGATACCTACACCTGTCTGTCCACATGGATTATAGCGAGATGATTTGCCACGGTAACAAAGTTTTAATACAGGTTCCATACATTTTTAGTTGTAATTTTGATGTTTTACTGGGAAGTGAAGTGGATTATCTCAAATGAAATTTCAAAATGTCATTTCCACTTGCTGATAGCACAAAACTATTCCTTTCAGGTCTGTTGAGATAAGAATGATTCAGCCGGGTCCGTTAAACGGTGTCTTTGCCAAATGTTCCTCCGCTTAGGAATTAATAGGCTGACATTAATACAGCTAGATAAATAGGAAGGTCAGGAATGAGAGCCCTGCCATTATATGGGCATCTCATGGCGATAGTACCTGCCAATCAAGTCCAATAAGACCTTGACACGCCACGATTCACCTTGGAATACCAGAGCGCATGCAATATGTAGCGTATACACCCCTGTCCAGAAACCCAATCCAATTAGTACATGCACATAAATACTTTGCAGGGTTGTTGGTCGGAGAGCACATTAGGACACCAGAAAAGAAACATTTGTTGTGTGATCCAGTATGCCATGGCTAAATTATTCAAAACAAATCAGGGATTATACAAACTGAGCTCGGCAGTTGGCCCGGATATGCTCCCAAACTCATCTTCTCAATTTCAGCATGAGTACGAACATTGTTGTGTTCATGCAAAAAAAAAAAGAATACAATGTGGCCAAGCAAAGTCAAGCAGCGGGGACAAAAACATACACACAACTAACGAGTGTCAGGTAAAAAGCGCCCGAGTGATTTGTGTTGCTTGCATGCTTGAAACTGAACTACAGTAAACAAACAGTTGAGGTCGGAGATTCGCTCATTGAGGTCACATTCACTGAAAAACTGTTAGTGAGTTCGGCAGCTTGTGTCACTTATTTATTTTTAGCGTTGCCACTCATCTAAAACAACATGTTTGTTTGCAGAAAAAGGGGCCGAGCCCTTTCGGATGCACAGGGCCGTGGTTTTAGTCTATGATAATAATGTGCTGTATTTACTCGGATGTGCACCAGTAAGCAGCTTTTGTGACCCTCCCCCCCCCCCCCCCCCCTCTCTTCAAAATGAGCAGCTGAATGGTTAAAAACCCTGCTCCATCCTTCTATTAAGGACCTCACCATCAATAATGCACTGTGATCGTGAGGCGTTATTAAACAGGATGATTAATTTTTAAGGTAGTGGGCAGCAACACAAAACATGAAGAAGGTAACGGAGAAGATGACTTGTGAGAGACACATTTAAAATGGGAGCGGAGCAAGAAAGAAAATCAGCCGTTTGTCCGTGTCTTTACTTGTTTTAGCAGCGAGAAACAAAAGTGAAACTGAGCAATTATCAAAAAAAAAAAAACCTGCAGCTTGAATGAAAGATGTGTCATTAAGTAAACCCTTGGCTTACACTGAATGTACAATCCTGATATTGAGTCATAGCCTATTTTTTTGCGCGATCCACATCTCAATCGTCTAAAAGCTCCAAAATCCTTCTCTTCTTTGTTTGCTTTGCTTGTTGATACATGTCTGGTATATTTAACAATGGATTAATACTAGCTCTTACCTGGATTCACCTCATCACTGCACTCCAGCACCTGTAATATATTTTTCTCTCAGTGCACATTTGTTTTAAAAAAAAAAGATGCTCTGAATATTTCTAAAAATCACTCCAACAAATCCTAAAAATGTGCATGCTTGAAAAGCAGTGATTGTGTTTCTAAAATAGTGGATATTTAGATTTTTGAAGGGTGCTAATTCTTTCAGATTAGAGGCATTGTGCATAATGTGGCCGACCTTGGCTCAGTGTCTAATTGAGGCTTTTAACCTTTCTGTGGCTCCGAGGAAGGACAAGCACAGCCGAAATAAGGGACGGCACATAATCTCAGACCTCACTAAAATAGAAAACAGCATAAGGACCTTACCCTGACAGCAGAAGCAACGCTACACAAATGATTTCTGCAGTGGAGTGGAGCTACTGTAGCCTACTTCATCCCAGCACATTTCTATCCCAATGCTGCCGTATCTATTTTCAAACTAAAAGATGGCATGAATGCCTTTGTGAGACAGGGGAAGCGGCGTATGTCAAACTAAAACAAGGTATAGCGCTGTGTCTCGTCAGGAAGCTCAGACAAAAGAAGTGGGTGTAGTCTTTTCCTGAATGCAATCACTTGTCAGCCCTAAATCTTCACTCAGTATACTGCCCTGACAGGTAATGGTGCTTGTTCAACCTGATGACGGTCTATTGGTGTTTGTTTGGGTTTTTTTTTTTTTTTTTTTTCCAAAGACAGAGAAAAAGTCTAAAAGGCATTTAGCTGCTGCTCAGAAATGAGCGCTTTACATGCTCGGCTGCACAATAACATAAAACGTATTCTCAGCGATAAATGGTTTAAAAAAAAAAAAAAAGCAAGCATCTAATGCCACATTTATGCACAGCGACGTGACAAAATAGAGTAATTTAAGTCGCTTTGAATTTTCAGGCTGCATCATTAGATTTCCTCGTGCAGTTTCGGTGTCACTACTCCTTGCCCTCTGCCCACTTTCAGCTGTGAAAGAGAGAGGAGACAGTATTGGGGTTGAGCCTTCTCCACAGTGTTCATTAGCATAACATCAGCACTATGTGGGGGATTGTGATGCAAACAAGCTCAGATTGGCTCATTCCAACCCCCTCTTTTAATAACTAAAGGTGCTATAGGATCTCACTCCTGCCTGCTCATTGTACAATGGATCAGCCTCTTTGGGACTGAGGCTACATTTCATTTTAAAACGGCATTTTAAAATGAAAATGATCTCCGTCCACACAAGCGTTTTAGCGTATGAGAAATAATCTCTGTCCACATTAACATGCCTGAAAATGCATCAGACGTGATCATTTACATACACTGGGCATGCAGGTGCCGGTGGAAATAGGAAGCAGATTGTCTGACGTTAGGCAGCATTCAGATCAGCAATCACAATCAGGGGATTCACCGCAGGATCGTCCGGCGGTGTGTGAGTGTCACTTACGGCCCATTTGTGTGATGTGTTGATGTGTACTTTAACCCCAAATTAGGGATGTTAATGATTAACCATTTAACCGTTAACCGACATTAAGAATTTTGACAGATTATTACTATCAGTTAAACACCTAAAAACAATATTATTAGAATAAAAATGAAAAGGTAATAAAACAAAGTTTGTTGCATGGTGAAAAAAATAAAATAGGCTGTACAATGTATTTTTTAACTGATAGTTAACTTGCTGGTGCAAATTTTTCACTAGGAAGGTGTGTTTTTTAAGCTCCTTTTTTTTTCTGTGCGTGGTTCTCACAACCGACCTGCCTGACGTGCGATCTACATGACACATGATGTCACTGTATCGATGAGGACTGGTGGGTTAAATCAGCCACCCTGAGCACAGAGTATTCCAGGCAGACACACAGCTGACAACCTCGCGGCTTGATGTGGTGGAGACAGGCTCTGACAGTCGCTCCGCGGCGTTGCGGACAGTGGCAGGCATGTACCGGACGCACGGACGCACAGGCGGTTGTCCACACAACAATGCAGGCAACATCGTGGCTGCGCGACCGTAAACAACCGCAGCTCTCCACGGACGCTGAACGTATATATGTCAGAGGCTCCCGGACGTGTCAACTGGGACAGTTTCCTGCTTGTCAGTTAACGGTTAACGAGGGTCGGCTATTGGTCAGAAAAAAGAAAGAAAATTAGCATCCCTACCCCCCGATGTAGCACATGTAGACTTTATATTTCACAATTATTGTTTTCCGTCGGAGCGTTGTCATGATCCCGAGATTGTACTTGCGGTCTGAATGTGGCCTAAGCCTGCATTCTTCATTATCTGGATTTTATGCATGTGCAAATAAAATAAATAAATCTATATCCCAGTTTATAGAAACGAATGTCCCATTTAGTATTTTATGTCTCACCTATAGAAGGCTCCTGGATGAGCGGTGACGCTGTGGCACTCAGGCTGTGCACCAGACTGCCCAGTTCTTTCAGGGCACACACCATGACATGCTGACTGGCAGAGACATCAGCTGCCCCGGCTTTGTTCTCTCCACTCATGTCATTCACAACTGCCTCTGGAAAAAACATGCAGCACAGACACAGAAACAAACAAGAAGGGTTTGTCAGTATATAAATTACAAAAATGTTCAAGTTGAACAAGATCAAAAATCCTTAAAAAAAAGATGTTACTAATTAACAAAGTGTGCAGCACTGTTGGATAAGGTGACCTGGCCTGAGAGTTTTCTCAAAAACACAGCACTTCTTGTCAGATTTACAAAGTTAATTATAATCCTCTGATATGTTTCATAAAATACATTGTAATAACATCACTGGCTGGCCACATTAGTCCATGTATTGCTGTCACACATTACGAATCTACAATGTTTTTCCTTCAAAATACTGAGGAGCACGGTGCAGTGCTATATACCACAAACACAGAGCTCTGAGGACTTTTTTCAAACAAAAGGTACAATACAGGAAACAATGGTTATAGCTGTATTAAAGGACAAATTTAAAAATGTGTAAAACTTCATCTGAATTCAAGTAAATCGCTGATCAGAATGCCTGATGGTCATTTATCAAGAACTTCAATCCTCAGAGCTCTGAATAGGCAACACTTGAGACAGATCACATGAAAGGGAAAGGAATTAAATGACCATACAATTAGGACTGGGCAGTATGACGAAATATATTGTCAAAACTAGATAAAAAATATCTAACATATGTATTTTTCTATATTGTTTCTATCGCAATGTTTAAAAGCCAGCGGCTTAACTGAGTTACGGCAATATTTACGTCATCTGGACGACGCTTTAAGTTCTGATCCTCGCACGTGGGCGCAAAGCTGGAACGAACTATAGAGGCGCTGTTTTGCTAGCATGTAGTATACAGAAAAAGGCCTTACCATGTGGTTATTTCATATACACTACCTATTGAATTACCAGAAAATGTGCTATATCGTGATATATATCATTAGGATAGAAGATTTTGGCCGGTTTTGATCGCTCAGCCCTACTGGGAACCAACTGTAGAATAAAGAGAGGAACATACACTACCATCATGTCTCCAGGAAACACTGAGTTACTTTTAGCATAGATATTTCACAAAGTCTAATTTCAAGAAGTCTCACAGGTCCAGCTGGGTGGAAAAGAAGCTACGAGCAGCAAGTACAGTGAAGAGCACAGGATCACGTCTCAAGAGACACCGACATTCAACATCTTTTTCATTTCAATTCTGTTTTAACATCAATATGAACAAGAGAATGCATGTTTGACATTGACATCAGTTCAAAGGTTGCAAAGCAAATCAGAGTAAGAATCATCCTTTTTGTATGAGATAAAGGTGATTATAAAAATGATTGATGTGCTGTTATATGAGGGGAAAAAGAGAAATTAGGAGGAATTGAAATCAAACTAAATGATGGACAAACTTGCAAATGTATTGATGCTGGTGTGTGTGTGTGTGTGTGGTGGTGTGGGGGGGGGACTTACTATGTGTCTGTAAATTTAGTGGCACATGCAGTTTTTTTCTGCTGGTGTAAGCCAGATGTCAACAGTCAGAAAGAGTTATGTCATGCTCCTTAGAGATTGTAATGCAATAATGGAATGGCAAACAGCCATGGAGGGTATGCAATAATGCAAGCATGAGTAACTCAAAATGCTGAGCTGGCAATGGATAATGTTACTGACATTATGATGCTGCTGGTGGTTAAAAAGAAAAGTAAAGATGAGAGTGATGTGAAAGAAGTGCAGGCAGAAAGCAAAGCAGAAATGGGGAAAGCCATCCACGCACACAACACGAGAGAGAAAAGAAAATCTCTGTATTCAACACAAGCGCACACCATGCAAGAATTGTAGAAACTGAATGGTGACTTTAAAGTGATAATAATGGATGTGTACTTACTCTGTAATGCTCTGAACCGTGATATTTCCCCCCCATCCTCCTTACCCACAGCCCTCATTTGTTTGCTGATGGCTTGGCAGATTTCTTTGCCGGCTGCAATTTGTGCTTTCTCTCCGAGTAAGCCCCCCAGGGTGGCGCGTAGCATGAAGGAGACACAGCGGCGTGAGTACACAGCCTCGACATGCGTCTGCGTGGCCCGTGGGTGAGACACCAGGTCCAAAACGTGGGACAGGAACGTGGCAAAGTTGCGCTCCAGCCACTGACCTCCAAGTGTCGTCACAAACACAACGTAGGCCTGAGGAAGATGGAAGAAGGGTCACGCATGAAGTGACTGAAGCAGACGACGCAGGCTCGGATTCCTATGTTTGAGAATTCAGCCTCACCTGTGTGATGCCCACCCGCACCTCCCTGCTGACAGAGCCTCCCCCCTTCAACATCTCCCCTCCGCTCTTCAGGAAGCCGGATCCACCGCGCAGAAAACCGGTGGCCATTAGCTCCAGCACCTCCTCCAGAGTGGCCCGCTTCACGTTCTGACGCATCACTGAGGAACAAAGAACAAAAGTGGTGAGCTAGTCTACTTAAAGTCCCCCTCCAGACATGTTTGTAAAAATACTCTGTTTATGATTAATATTTAGTTTCCCACATAACAAGTAAAAAAAACTCTGAAAAGGAGCTGGAAGCACATCAACTATTTCTCCCTCATTGAGAAATTCTGGATCTGGCCTCTGCTCTGCCCACCACAGCTGCTCGCACTAGATTGACCGGTGAAAGAGCAGTGTGAGCCGGTGAGAGGAAACATCGGAGAGATTCAGCCATACATGTTTGAGCCTCCAGACTCAGATGAGGAGTCTGTTGCACCAAAATTGGTGACTAGCAGACTAGCAGTGGCTAACACAGCATCAGTGGTTGTGAAACAACATACAACAATATCTGCTCCAATGTTACAGTGTGTTTTTGCTCTCTATACTGACATGTCCACTCTGGGCTGGAGGTTTCAGGTTTCTTTTACGGCTTTGGATTGGCTTTCGCATTAGTGACGTGTCAAATCTCAAATTTCAGGGACCTGCAGACATCTCCCCCTCCAGCAGTGGAATGTGAAAACACCAAGTCACTATTGTCAAGGTCCGACATTTTAGGGGACATAAACATTAGGAAAAACCAGGTCCCCAGGAAGTGCCCCAACTGCTGAAGCCAATTTGACATAGTGGCCAAACAGTGGTATTACAACTATGGCCCATTGACTTACATGGCGAAAGAGACTAGAAAGTCTAGAAGAGCCGCACGATTTAATTATTTAATTTGCTGTATCCAGGTTTTAATATACATCCATGGGAAAAAACACATTTTTGAGTGGACGGGGACTTTAACATAAAAGTAGCCGAACATAAACTACACCAAAGAATCCTTTAACCTACCAGCTGCTTGTTTGGGCATCAGGGCTGTAGCCATGACGGTCCCCAGCAGTTTGGCCACTGCTACCCGAACACCATAGTTAGATCCTTCCAAGGCCTTGAAACACAAAGTGGCCACGTTCTCCAGTTCTGTGGTCCACATGAAGACCGCTTCATTCTGCAGCTCCAACAGGCACTGATCAGACAAGAAGAATAAAGATGGAGTCCTGTAACATCTACATTATGCATGTACAGGAAACATCTTATAGACATACGGGTGATGCATACAAAAAATATGAATGCTTAGTTTATACATATCTTTGCAATATACTGGCAACACAACTTGTACAATTATCAAGTTTTCTAAACAGGAAATCGTCTTTCACATTAGGGAGGAGATTTGCGCAACACATTTGAGTTCGATCAACATACTGTACATGACATAGCAAAAATATGTCATTTGGAACTCTTTTACAGCTCCATTAGACATTTTTCTGAGACCGACCTTTGCTACCGCACAGCGCACAGCCATGGAGCGGTCTGTGAGCAGAGAGCGGGCATTCTTGTAGATATCTCTGTGACATGAAGCTGCAGCTCCACCCAGTCCACAGAGCACCTTCTGCAGGCTGAGAAGGATCTCTCCTCTGCCTTGAGACTACATCAGCAAAGTAAATGTGAAAACAGAAGGATTAAAATAAATGTCGGTTTATGAATAATAAATATATTTAGTTATCCATTACTCTTTCTATATTCCATTGTATAATTTGACCAAATACATCCTTGCTATAAAAACATGGAAAAATGCATACTGTAGTCATACCTCTGCACTCTTTAATGCCTTCAAAAGATTATTAATGGTGTCTGGAAAGGAGCTTCCCAGCATCCGGCCCATCTTCTCATAAAAAGCTCCAACACATGCCACTGCAGCACTGCAAGAGAAATGACTGTATCCATTAAAATTAAAGTATACATTATAGTTTATATTTTATCGTGGATCGTGATAAAAACACTCACAATAAGTTGATTGTGGTGAATTTCCATTATATGGATTATCGGGAATATCCTCATGAATTGACTACACTTTACTACAGTGAGTGATGCAATAAAAATATTTGTTTCTTGAAAAAGGTGGAAATGTTTAGAGAAAAAAAATGTAATTTTCAGAAAAAAACGTATAATGTTATAATGCTTCGAGTAAAACTTTGTAATGTTTCGAGAAAAAAGTCACAATTTTATGAGAAAAAGTTGTAATATAGCGAGAATACAAGACACAAATTTAAGAGAAAACAGTTGTAATGTTTTAAGAAAAAAGTCCCAACAAAACAAAATGTAAGATAAAGTGATTCCAGTGTGTTTTAGTGCTGTTTTAAGCATATTTAGTTGATTATCTGGATAATATCGTGAATCAAATTATTTTGGCCAGTATAATCATGACATGGAATTTTCATATTGTCCCATGGCTAACTGTGGAATCCAGATATTCTCACATTTATAACATAAACATTAAGACGGGCTGTTATTTTATTTATAATTAATGATAATAGCATAATACCATGTGCCATAGAGTTAGATTTAACCTCAATGTTCCAAACACATTATTATCTTTACTAAAAGACTGCAGGAGTATCACAGTGGCTCAAGCAGGTATGAAAGAATGATGGATAAAACCCTGCAGGGCAACACTGATGCAGCTTCAACCACTGTTAGATTCCATGAATACCAGCACACATAACACAGCATAATATCTGCCCATGTACACTTAATCCCGCCTTTTAAACATGAAATGTCATTCTGCAGATTAACATTTGGCTTAACTGCTAATGCCCTTGAAGGTGGCCCAGCTGTATATGCCTGAAACAGCAGTGCAGACCAGCTTATATCTTAATGCAAATGTGTATAATATCAAGCAGAATATGTATTTAAAAAAACAACACAGTAACTGTAGCCAATGAAAATAAACACTGCTGCGATTAAAGGGGATCTTACAGTTTTGTTGGCAAGTATGCAGGTGTGTCATCCTTGCTTTTGATGATCTCATTGCATTTATCCAGAGTCTGGAAAACAGTGAAGGTGTCGCCGATGCTGTAGAGGGTAGCAAGGTTTTTGGCCAGCAGTTTTCTTGTTGGTGGTCCAGGGGCACTGCTGATCAGTCCTGTCAGCTGTTCCACCAGCTTCTTCTGCTTCTCTTTCACATCCACCTGCCATTAAAATGCAAAACAAAGTCAGTCTAATGAAATCCACTCAGAAAAAAAACAATGCCCAAATCTGAATAGTCACCTTATTTGCTGCCACAAGGACTTTGTCCAAGAAGCGAAGCCATTCGAAGATGAAGACAGGCCTCTTTGCTTCAGTTATCTGGGCCAGGGCATCTTCATTGAGCAGCAGACTGTGAGCCAGCTCCATGGCGAGGACCTTTTTTAACACACTGCTGTACACCCTCGCCTCTGCAATGATATTTTCAAATATCAAATAACAAATATAACCAAAAGAGGACTTTAAGCAGATCTAAATCAAAACCAAAAATAGAAATAAACCCCTCATGAACTAATGTTGCTTAACAGAAAACAGCACCCCTGCACCTGGTGTAGCTAGTATTATAACAGCACTAGAGTTACAAAAGATCTGTTGACATTTAACGTCATTGCAATGACTTTCTTAGGTTTATGCAAGTAAGTAATTATAAAGTTATAGGACCTGTCAGTGCTTTATACGTTTTTAAATCCGTGCTTATGTGTCGTATAAAGCGTAACAAACTAAACTGTCAAAGCTACGTAGCGTTAACACGTTGCTGTTCTGTGTTGACAGCTACCTGCCCCCAGCTGTTGATAGGCGAGCAGGTTAGCAACCTAAGCTAGCTAACGTTAGTTCCTACGAGGAGGAACAAGCTAAACTCCGACTACACACTCTCACCCAAACTGAAAATTAGCTCTCTATCGTCATATTTTAACACATCCATCTTTTCAAAAACACCTCAGAAACAACACCTTACTGAAATATGGGATTTATGTAGCCAAATTGTTCATCCTACCTGTTTTCGATAACCCAGGATGAATGACGACGAGTATCAGCGGTGTCACATTATAATTTGCCCGACGTGAAACAAAGGAAATAATGTGCAGAAAATACTGCTGTAACATTATTATAACAAAGACGGTTTCACGTTATGTGTGTCATTTTTCCAGTTGTCTCTGTGCATTAAAAATAAATTAATTATTTTGAATTATTTGTCAAAAGCGCCGGAACTGTATACGTGTTGCGTACCTTGTAGCTACTCGGAATGTCTCTTTGAACGAACCAAACATCAGCGAAGCAAATACAAATGCACAACCCGATTATTACTTAAGCGCTGTAGCTGTTTTTTTCTAGTTGTTTTTTTTATTTATTAATCTTTTGCGCGGTCATAATGTCTGATGAGGAAGAGGACTATATGTCTGATGCATTTCTCAGTAAAATGTAAGTGTTTCGTGTGTCGACTCTTTGGATTAAAGCTTGAGGGTGTCGAGATTGTTACATTGCATGGTGTATCTTATTGTCCCGTGCTGTCAGTCCTATAAAATTAAAGTTAATCCGCGGATTTTTAAAGAAGTGGGAGTTTACAGTCATGCTCTAATAACTTTCCCCCCCTATGTTCTCCTGTCTGTCAGACAAGATGTGAAGCCAGGTGTCAGCATGGTGAGGCGGGTGAAAGAAGCAATGAAGAAGGAGACGCAACAAAAGGAAACTAACATCAAGAACCGTCAGAAGACATTCAAGGAGCAGCAGAAGGAAAGCAGAGAGGCAGCTTTACAAAACACCATTAGCAATGCGAATAAGGGATTTGCACTTCTGCAGAAAATGGGTTACAAAGCTGGTCAAGGCCTCGGGAAGGAGGGCAAGTTTCTTCTTTACTGAATTATCTTATTTTTAATCTGTTTTGCATTTGTTGCATGTGTATTAATGTTAATCTATGTTACCCCTTCAGGAGCAGGGAGGGTTGAGCCGATTCCTCTAAATATCAAAACCGGTAGGGTATACAATATTTAATTTTAAGTGTATATGGTAACAAAATGTGCAATCCTAACTCAGGGTTTACAGTGTTCATGTACTTTTCTTTGTATGATCAATCAGACAGAGGTGGAATTGGAATGGAAGAGGTGAAGAAAAGAAAAGCTGAGGAAGAACTTGAACATTATCGGCAAAAAGTACGAGCCAAACAACAGAATGAGACCAAATCTCTGGAAGATTTTAGGTAAAGTTTGTCTATGAGATGCACTTCGCCTCTAAACAGTGTCCCCTTATGGAAGTGTTTTTTTGGACTTTAATAGTTTTAACCCACAGAATACAATCAACAAATATGTACCATGATCCACAAATATTTCACTATCCACAAACATGTTTTTCTTGTGTGTGTGTGTGTTGTGTAAATTCATATCCACAAAAAAACAGAGCAACTTGCAAATATGCATTACTTACTCTGTAAATGCATATTTTAATTTCACATTAAAATGTTATAGGTTTTACAAAGGTAAATAGTTTCACCACAACAAATATATGCAGGGCTCAACAATAAGGCTCGGGCAAGTGGTAAAAAATAATTATTTTTTTCCGGAGCTAATGACAGAAGCAGCAAAGGAGTGAGCCACCTCACTTCCTTCTCATCTCTGTTGAGAGTTGGCAATTCAACTTTAGTCTTTGTTGTTATTTGATAACCGCTTATACATAAAACAACTTGTATAGGGTAAGTAAAAAATTTGCTTTGGGCAAGTAGATGTCTGACCCACTTGCCCGACCAGGCCAGTGATATATACGCATTTGTGGATCCATTTGTACATGTGAAATGGGGTTTGCACATATGTGGATCACTTCTGGTCAGTTTGTGGTCCATGTGACTTGTTTGTGGGTCATGGTACACATTTGTGGATAGTCTTCTGTGGGTTACAACTATTAAATAAAACATCCTTACCCACTACTGCAATACAAATGTTTCATAGTCTGTGTGTGCAATGTTGTGCTTTTTCATTGCAGGTCAAGAGTAAGGACAGAGAGAGAGGAGCGAAAGATTGAAGGAGATCTCAGAAGGAGTCAGCGAGCCTGTGAGCAGCTTGACAGTCAGAAGGTTGGAGGACTTATGGCTCATCAGTACATCACAGTTTTAATGCTGTTTTTGCAGATCTCTATTCAGTCTCTCCACTGAGAATAAAGGCCAGGAAGCCAGGAAAATTACCATGCCATAATCCATTTTGACATTCTATTTTGACAATTCACTCTACATCAGTATGGAAACAGCACTTTGGGTTTTCTGTGTGTGAATCCTTTCATATTTTTCAGAGCATCACTGTGCCCAGGGAAGACTGGTACTGGCCTAAAGCAGAGACTGATGATGAGGAAGATGGTCTTAAGGAGGAGGAGGAGGAGGAGGAGGAGGAGGAAGAAGAGGAGATTGTGGAATTAACAGTTAGTTTACCTTGTTTATTCAGTGATATAATGTACAATCTTAATACATGATTCCAAATCATTTTTTGTCAAATAAATGTGGTAATACATCATTTTGGTTGCCAACATGGTGACATACTGCCACAATCTGTCAGTGCATAGTACACAGTTATTATACTGGCATATGGTGTGATAAATGCATCTCGTAGAGTTCTGTGCTCATTAATCCAGAGTAAAATGAAAGTGCATTTGATATGTCCTCTCTGTTACAGTCCTTTGACAAACTACAAATTTTGACATCCTATTTGAGGGGAATCCATTTTTACTGCATATGGTGTGGGACCACCTATAATGGTAAGAGTGATGACAACATGGCTGTAGTTTTATTGTTGTTTTTATTGCCTTTGCTGATATATATATAATTTTCTTTTTTACAGATGAAGATGACTTGTGCTCTAACTGTCCCGGGGATACAGCAGCAGACCACGAATGAACTTGATTAAAAAAAAATATGTGCAGTAGTTCCCAGTGAAATGTCACAAATGAAACATTTTATGTGGAAGTGAGAGCAGACAGCATTTTACAGGGGGAAACAGCACACTTTTAGGTGATCAGAAATGGAGAAATATTTATTTATCATCCCCATTTGAATCAGTTGTCTATCTCTGCAAGGACATCACTGTTTACCTAACCCTGTTTGTGGGTGGCAGCCATATGGTGGCAGTCTTACATTTGTCTTGACATTTAGAAATGTAGTGCAAAATTTAGGATACCTTTAATGTTTATATTTTGAAAAGATGCACTAAGATTTTTTTTTTTAGACGTGTTTCAAGAAGAGCAATTGCATATCTATGTTTTCATTAAACGTTTTAAGAATTATACCTTGTTATCTTATCCATTGTTGCATCAAATGTTTTAAACTGGGCAATAAAGCTCAAAAGTCCTAAAAACATCAATTTAAAGCAGGCAATGTAGAGTGCTGTAGTGTAATTGTCTGGAAATATACCAAAAGAAGTAATTCCTGCACAGACAAAAGATGCAAAGTTGTATTTTGCATATAAGCTTTTTACCCCAAATTTGGATGTAACCCCTTTGTAACCAATATTTTGATTAGTAACTGTAATTTAATTACATATTTTCCTCTGTAACTGTAACCAATTACAATTACATTTATTTTGTAATTAATTTCAGTAATTTTTTTTACATGCAACTAGTTGCAACTAGTACCCATAGACTGTAATGTGCCTACCACACACACATTACCTAACAACCCTAAGTAACCCTAGATTTGCCGAAGTCTCGCGAGACGGGTAAGGGTTAGGTGGTCGGGAAATAAGTCACGCGAGAGTTTTGCCCCCTCTTGTTTTTTGCAAATCTAGGGTTACCTTCTAGACGCGACCATAATTGTCATTAGCAACTCCAGCTCCCATGAGTCATAGCTGTAGGCGCGGTGCTAAAGCTTCTTGGGAAGTGTAGTTGCTAACAAAACAAGCGTTTTGTCAAGGCGAAGAACAGGTAGACACATATTTTATTGAAGCTGCGAACATTTCAAGAAGACAGCAAAACAAACAAATAAAATAAACGTTAGTTAAAATAAATATGTATCCGTCAAAAAAAAAATATACAGACAACGTTATCTAACTTAACGGCGCTTTCACTTTTCCCAGTGTTACAACTTATCCCCGGTGATAGTTTCCACTTAGTTTATGTCATGGATTTATTATATATCCATGCTTTATGTTTGCTTTACCACTTTTGATCATTCAGACATGATTTGTGACATCACCATGTGTGACGTGACGCTTACTGAGAAAACGAAACTTAACTGGGTACGGCTGGACTGAAACTGAGCCCTGACGTGGAAGTAGAGTTGAGATATAATATTTATTCTTGCATTGTGCACTTCAGAATGGACGTCGCTAAACTAAACCTGTATGCACAGAGCGAGCACCTGGAGCTGAGATATGAGGACGTTGGATGTGTTGGCCCGGA
>JAOVVB010049496.1:0-14760 GCA_028570985.1 Heterobranchus longifilis
GTCTGTTAGTACAATAATAGTTCATAAAAGATTAGATAAAATTTTTAAAAAACTAATTATTTAAGTGATATGTTGTTGGTCTTTCGGCTGCTCCCGGCAAGGGCTTGCCACAGTGGACTATCAGACTATCTGTCTAATCAATGCTTCATTGTCTCGTATCCCATTCTTTTTTTGACTTGTATTGTCTTTTTTTAAAAAGCGTTTTTAGACTCAGGTCATGGTGCACTTTTTTTTAGGTCCTGATGCACTGAAGTTTTACTTGACTTAATAGTTCAGCTTTTTTTGTTTTTTTTTAAGTAACCAAATTCCACACCCTCATTCTGCACAAAAATGCATTCCAAGATTTTGACTCATATGAAGCTTCTGCAGTCCCACTGAGTTGAATCGAGTGGGTATCTTAACTGCAGGGCATTTAATACAAATGTAACTTTTTTCCTTGCAATGTTTGCAAAATCAGATGAAAAATGAAAAACAGTGTTTAATTAGCTAAATGATTAGAGGTGGCTGCAGTAGTTGTAGTAGCAACTTAAAATAGCCTTAATTAGGACGATTTCCAGTATTTTACCATCTTCAATAGCAGTTTTAGTCCAGCAGAGAGCAGTCCAACAACTGCATTTCCAGCATAGATGTTACAGAGATGATAGGATGCACCCAGGTCAGTGCCTGCATTACTGCTGCAATGTTCCATATATAGAGCCACTTTTTTTCAATCCTAGCATGTATGTATTGATTACGGATTTTATGGTTTGTTTTTTGTTTTTTTTCACATCTATCACTAAAATTACTTAGTGAAATTGTGTCTTACTGCACTGGAGTTTATATGAACAGAGAATAAAATCATACCATCAGGTCCAACTGGAACTACAGCAGGATGTTCTGTCTCCCTGTCTCCACCTGTTTCACCATCACCCCCTGCTTCGGTCCCTCGTTGTGCTTCAGCTGCACCCTTCATTCATTTTTACTTCTATCTTTTCTCTCATTTCCTCATTTTTTTTCGTCTGTGTCCTTCTCTCGCTCTCTCCTGGTTTCTCCTGACTCTTTACTTCTCTTTCTGTATTTCCCTTCATATTTTCCTCTTGCCCAGACTTCTGTCTTTTCTGGCTGAAAAAATGGACAATACTTCTCCATATAAACCATATTTTTACTGACTTTCATTTTTTTTTTATTACTGTGACTGACAGAAGGGAAGAAATGAAAGGATTTTGTGGTTATATTTCATTATTTCACATTTCATTAAAATGCACCATGGGAAAATACGGTTTATACGTTGCAATAAAACATTACATCAATATAGATTTAACGCAGAGTGATTGTGGTGACTGTGTGTGTGTGTGTGTGTGTGAGAGAGAGAGAGAGGGGGGAGAGAGAGAGAGAGAGCAAAAAAATGCAAAGTCATCCAGTGCTGGAGTTTCATACTCCTCCTCCAACTCCAAAAGATCCACCACAGCCTGGGCCCTCAAGGTTTGTGTGGCTTTGAGAGCTCTAACATCATGTCCTTGAGAAGAAGAACATCGTGTGAACAGACTTATGTGCTTATCTGTAGAACCAGATTTGGATTTCGGTTGCAGGAGGATGTCAGTGAAACATCCATATCTAAAACTGCACACACACATGCCTTGTCTCATTGTCACATTGACTCTCCCTTCACACACACCTTGTGTCTTTGTTGAATGAACTAAAACAACTTCTTCCTTGCTTGCCATTGACTCCAGGTTTGTTTATCGAGCAACAGAATTTACCACCAAAATTACTTGGTGACAAAAGGATGGGCATGCACGGGTGATCAGGTCCAAGTCCAGCACTTGAGGGGATACAGAGCACAATCCTGAAAGATTTACTTCAGCTCACCTCAACCTAAATTCTGATCAGGCTGCAAGGAAGACCTGGTAGGGCGACGCGCATCACTGCTACAGTCTTCAACAAACGGTGAGGAAAATTCTGTTTGTAGTAAAAATTTCATTTAACTTGGAGTCTGCAGGGTCGAAGGGGGATTGGAACCGCTGGTATTGGTAGAATAGATGAAACTTAAAAAGTAGAGCTGGACTCTAACTGTAGGCTTGGATCCTACAAGAAAGTGGACTGGGTCAATAAAGTTTTGGAACCTTGTAGTTTTTCTTTTAACCAACATTTGAGAAAACCTGGCATCAAATTGACAAATTTGGTGTAAATTAGAAGCACTTCATAAGTCCCTGATAATGCAAAAATATCACCTAATAAGAGGGGGTCGAATGCAAGCAAGAAAGAACTAGACATTGAAAATTGATTTCCCCAAATGTTGTTTATATGAGAACTAATTAGGGAAATTAATCTGTGTCACAGCTCAATTTGTGGGTAAAGGAATGTGGATTTGCAGAAGAAGAAGGTTTTAATTTAAGATACTTAAGAGACAGAAAACAACGCAGGCAAGGACAGGTCAAACTCACGATCTCTCCAGTGTGTTAAGACAGATCCTGGCATGGATGGCTGCCCACATCCTACGGTTCCTGACCACCCTCATAATACAGCTCTGCAGCACACGCAGCAACAGCAGCCCTGACCTCACCTGTGACATCACATACCAGAGCACAAACCAGCCAGACGGTCCCATCAGACGATGGCATTTCAGAGGGAAAGGTCTCTGCTCCAGTCCAAACTGACAGCAGGGGACATGTACAATAATAATGGTGCCCTTGGATGAACTGGCAGGGCCATATGAAAAATCCAATCCTAGAGAGCTGGAGCTGGCCAACAAACAGCAGTCAGACAGACCCAAGATAGACTGAAGGACATAAGTTTGGTGTTTTAAACTGCTTGTATTTTAGGCCAACTTTACAAGAACTGAGGAGTTCTGCTCATTTCTAACCTGGAAACTGACTAATCAACATAACCAGGGGTACAGCCAGGGCCAAAAGTTTTGAGAATGACACAAATTTTATTTTTTTTCTCAAAGTCTGCTGCTTCAGTGCTTTTAGATCTTTTTGTCAGATGTTACTATGGTATACTGAGTTATAGTTACAAGCATTTCATAAATGTCTAAGGCTTTTATTGACAATTACATTAAGTTTATGTGAAGAGGCAATATTTGCAATGTTGATCCTTCTTTTTCTAGACATCTGCAATTCACCTATTCTGACTGATGGCAGCCCGTTCTCGTATAGTCAATGCTTAAAGTTTTTCAGAATTTGTGGGTTTGTCCACCTGCCTCTTAGGGATTGAACACAAGTTCTCAATGGGATTAAGGTCTGGGGAATTAAGGTCTTTCCTGGTCATGGACCCAAAATTTGAATGTTTTGTTCCCTGACCCACTTAGTTATCACCTTTGCCTTATGGCAAGGTGCTCCATCATGCTGGAAAAGGTATTGTTCATCACCAAACTGTTCTTGAATGGTTGGGAGAAGTTGCTCTCAGAAGATTATTGGTTATTGTACCATTGTTTATTCATGGCTGCGTTCTTAGGCTAACTTTTGAGTGAGCCCACTCCCTTGGCTGAGAAGCAACCCTACACATGAATGGTCTCAGGATGGTTTGCTGTTGGCATGACACAGGACTGATGGTATTAGATGGTAGTAGGTGTTACTATGGAATGCTGAAGTATACCATGTGACAAAAAGTTCTAAAAACACTGTGAAAATGAATATTTGTGTGTTTCTCAAAACTTTTGGCCACTGTAGTATGTGACATGGATCAGAACATTGACTGTAAAACTTCCAGAAGCACAAAGAGAAGAAGAGGATGCTGTATAGGACAAGAGTGCGACACGGGAGAAGGAGGATGAAATCCCAATGATTCTTTAACTGTGGAAAAGAGGAACATTGGGTGAAAGCAGTTCATACAAATCAGAGGAGAATACGGAAAAGGAAGAAGCAGGGGGAAGAGACTCAACTGAGGTGATGCAGCCTGAAGGGCAGGGTGAGTCAAAAATATTTCTACGTCCTACTTTTTTACTCCTCTAGCTCTGATTGCAATGAAGAAAAGCTTGCTGTCCTTTAAAATGAGTGACGTGATTGATAATGGACTTACTTAGTCCATTATCTTAGTCATATACTGTATATTTCTGTGAAAAAGTCTGAGGTACATACTTTTTTTTTTTGCTTGTTTGTTTGCTTTTATGATATTGGTATTTGGTACAAAACATTTCTGATTTCTGATGTCACTATAAAATTATTTACAGAAAGGTATTTGTATGCAAGAAAAGAAATTATGTTATGTAAGCAACCACTTTTTAGACAAAAAAAAAGAAAGAAAAAGAAAGATTTTGTATGCAAAAAAAACGTCCTCAGAAGAACTGTGTGAGAAAAACTTAGTAGCTAATTTCCATATAAAACTGCGCAAAGTGTACTTGAGACTAATGGGTCTGCAAAGCGTTGTCACACCTAATACAGACAGGCTTTTTTTTGATCTATGCCATTTATTTGCATGTGCCTAAGACTTTTGCACTGTTGTGTGTGCTTTGTTTATACTGTACACTACCATTCAAAAGCTTCTACCCAAGTTTGGATTTATTTTCTACCTTCTAGAACAATACTGGATTTTTTTAAATCCATGAAATAAAACATATGGCATTAGGTAATTAACAGCAACAACAGTCAGTTCATATTAAGATATGGAGGGCAGCTGTTCTTGAATAGTTCATTTTAATGGCGTTTTCACATGTGTATTTGGTCGAGCTTGAGGTAACATAGAGGCTTTGTTTCATGGCAATTGGCCAACGGGAAGAGAGAATATGCTAATTTGAAATTTAAAAGGAAAACGCCCTTATATTATAAAAAAAATTACCTTGAAAAATTCATTAGTTCATCTCAAAATTTCAACAGATGGCGCTGTACATATTTTAAGATGTGCCTATGAGTGTGCAGTTGAAATCTACTAAATAAATGCGATCTCACACCTTCATTCCGTGCACCTCACAGTAAAACGTAAACATTTTTGTTCATTCCAAAAGAATGAGAAAGTCACGGGCACATCTAGTGCAAAATATGATCTTGAGGTATACCAGCGAATGGCAACAATATATATAATTGCAGGTCCATGGCAAACCTGTTACATTCTTCGTAGATTCTAGTGCAAGTTATTCAGTCATTAAAGCATGTTGACTCGATAACCCTCTGACAATGAGTGGTGGGTTCCTGAACTCTGTGGGTGCTTCAGGCCAGAAGGTTTGAGACAATGTCACATAGCTTTTGAAGTGTATGACTTTCTCCAAGTGTGCATTTAAATTTTCATTTTGGCTAACAGCCAGTACATCTGCTGGGCCGAGATTTGATGTGTAAATTAGGTATAAACCTTCTGAGTATGCAAAATAAGCCCTGACAGTGTGCCTAAAGATTTCACTCTCATGATGGTATGTTTTGTGTCTTGGGGATGAGACAAGAGGAACCTGACAAACCTTTTCCATTGTTGGAGGCAATGCTATTGATACAGACTCTTCGGTGGAGGCCGTTGATGTTTGTTTTAAAAGATTTAAGTTTCTCCTGCATACTGTAGATCAGATTGATGGACACGAGTTTGTACTCATCTGTTAAATTTTTGAGGAAACCAGTTTGTTCACCCCACATTTAATCAAAAATATTTTAAAAAGTTTTATCGTTTTTGTTTTTAATGTCATTTCGAAGCAAATGAAATAGTAATAGTTAAATAAGTAATAGTTCAAATATTAAGATGGGCAATGTTTGATGTCATGTGGGCATTATAAGATTTGTATTGAAAACTTGTATTTAAAAATATTTAAACATTATATTAAATTAAAAAATAACGCAATTCAAACATAATTTACAGGGGCCTCTTGTTTTTCTTGTTTTACAGAGTGTTAATGTTACATTTATTTTATATTTAACAAATGGTCACCTTGGGATTATATGGTTTTGTCTGTCATTTTTGTAAAAATTGAGTTATTCACATTTTCTTATTCTGTAACAATCTATTTACATTATGGGAAGTTGTGTACATTTTGGGTCTTTTTTGAAAAAACAAAACAAAACAATAATGGAATGTGTCAACCCAGCTAGAGTGTTCATTTTACCTACTGGTTGGCTCAAATAAAATAACCCAGCACTTTAACATTTAACCCAGCGAGAGTGTCAGTTTTACTGATTGGTTGGGTAAAATAAAATAACCCAGCATTTTAACATTTAACCCAGTTAGAGTGTCAATTTAACCCACTGCTTGGGTTAGATGAACAACCTAGAATTCTGGGTTAAATGGTCAAACCCAGCACTTGGGTCAAAACAACCCAGCGCGTGTTCTTAGGGTTGGGATGTTTTTTAACCCAGCAGTTTTTAGCGTGTACTGTATATTCATTCCTAAAATTTTATCTAATATACATTATGCATTAATTCTATGTAATATATTCATAATCAGTCACCCTACTACAGCCAGAGCGTAGGCAGCACCGTTTCTGGAAGTTGTGGAGAGTATACCAATATACCCAAACACATTTTACAAACACATGATAAACACATGCCAGATAAATATAATAAAACTCACAATGTATCCCTGTGACCAAAAGGATGGTGGCCATTAAGAGGAAGTTTATGATGAAAAGTAGAACCATTATCTTCTTCCCTATATTTGAAAGGCAGTTGATGTAATTGTACAGATGAAAACCACAACAGTAGATTTTTTTAATACAATCTGCCATTCAAGATTCTCGTAGTTTATTCACCTACCTGTACATCCAACCATCTACCCCTTTCTTACCTAAAGCCTGTCTTGCAGCAACTCTTGGTGCAGGTTGCAGACACTGATACACGTCTTCAGTTTTTGGTAGTTCCTCTGGATTATTATACACATTTAGTGACCTGGATTGTTCCTGCTGCATTTCCATCATCCAAAAATATTAACTTTAATCACCAGGAAAAGAGTAGAAGGCACCCAGATACTCCAGGCAAGCTTAGAGAGATTTTAACTTTGTGGTGAAGTGTAACTGTATGTACAGCACTTTATAGCTCCCACAGACACTAGCACAGCAAAATACATACCATACTTCCGCCAAGTTTCTGTTCTAGAAAAACCAAAAGTTTTTTTTTCCCATTAGTTTACCATCCTACAGCTTAAAGCACAAGCATGCATTTACTAAATAAGGATAAAACTGATGTATGTATTACATACATGCACTGAGTCTATTGGTTACAAGAGGTGTTCAAGTCAAACCAGGGTTTTTGATGAAATTTCTTGTGAATGAAGGGGTAAAACATTTCCAGACGACTTCAAGCTCAGGATGTTGATGAGAGTCTTAGCTGCAGTAAAGCATTTTAATGGTGTAAACGTTTTAAAAAAGCCCATACATCCGTGAATGGCGATCCCTGATGAAGTGACTTGGAGCCCACTGCAGTCGTTCCCATGAACATCATGAACATTCATTAAGTAAAATGTCTGATGTTTGTATATTGATGCATACTTTGTCACCAACTTGAGAAAGAAAGCAGTCTATCTGTGCGAACTGTACACACAATCATTCACAAATACCCCTTTAACATTACAGGAACTAGGCTGGAAATTACTTCCACATCTCCTGTACAGTCTTCACCTCGTTCCAAGTGATTTTTACAAATTATTGGCAAGACCAAGAAATTCTCTTTTGCAACTTATTGTGACTGCACAGGGTACAACAAAATTAAATGTCCCTCCTTATGGTGCATAAAAATAGAATAAAAGAGGTAAAACAAACATAAATATAAAAGAGCAAGATGTTAAGATAAGTTATTAGATGTTATGACATTCAAGCAGCTGAGATGTTGCACTTAGCATATTGCACATGTGAACAGTGATTCAACAAGATTATAGACTTTAAATTCAACAATAAAAATGTAAATAAAAATAAGACATAAGAGAAAATAAAAAATAAGAGGTATTGCACATTTGTTTGCTGAACAGCTATTTTGTCTTATGTACAGTTTTTTGCAGTTGAAGGTAAATAAAATATGAAGTAATTGTCTCTGCAAATTGTAGATACGAGTCTGTGTAGTGCAAACAGTTCCTAACATTCATTGACCATATTTCTTATTGCTATTTAACCCTAATGCTCAAAATAATTAAACATATTGAGTCCTGTTAACTTAAATAATTATAATTAGTCAAAATTAATAGACCTTGATGAGTATTTAGAACCTTTGGGTATTTATGAGTTTGTAGAAATGATACTTTTCAAGTTAGCTGAACAAGTTTGATATTTTAAGCCACAGTAACTACAGTATCTCCTTAAAGTTCCCCCAGTTTAAAATCTTTCAGCCTAGCCATTTTGTGTCTGTCATCAATGCACATGTAAACTGCCCAGGTTGAATTGTTTTGATCAGTATGGCAGATTGGTCTGTCTTCGCATGATGCTCTAAGTATAATCTTTACAAAACTCTTAGGACCCTAAAGTTGATGTTTTCATGTTTGTCATCTCATTGTCGACAGTTTAGTGTTATCCTATTTATAGGATGTTACTGCAATTAATGTGGCATCTCATGCTGCAAGTCATGTTAGATTTCATATAAAAGTTGGCTGTTGGGCATTCCTTATTCTAAAATAAATTTCCAATAAAAAAAATGATATTGCATGTATTGTTTTTTTTTTTTTTTAAGTGTTAATAATTAAAAATATATATATTAAAATTTAGAAAATTATTTATTTGATTTGCAACAGGGCACTGGTGGCTCAGTGGTAGGTGTTTCGTCTGCCATGAAAGAGGCCTGGGTTCGATTCCCAGCCAGTGTCCAAACCCCAGCCACTGGATGCAGTGCTGGTCCCAAGCCTGGATGAAATGGAAGGGTCGTGTCAGGAAGGGCATCCGGCATAAAACCTGTGCCAAGCTTCTGTGTGTGGACCAGATGGGTTAGGGTTAGTGGCGACCCCTTGCTGAGAGCAGCTGAAAGATCAACAACAACTTATTTGATTTGCAACAAATAAAAAAATATAATGTATTAAGGTTAACTAAAAGATTTATGATAACATGATAACAAACTCAAAAACTGTAGTTCTGTTTACTTAAAATTAGAAACATCATTACTTAAAAAAAAATATGTAACTGATTACCCCAAACGTTTTGAGTTTTGCCAACTTATTCGGGTTTAGAGTGTAGTGCTTAGTTCTCAAATGGCTCTGGGGTAGAAACTGTTAATAAGCCAATTTGTGCATGATGTGATGGACCTGTAGATTCTGCCAGAGGGCAGAAGGTCAAACAGATGGTGCCCAGGCTGGATTTGATCTTTTTGTGTGTTGTTTGGTCTGCTGTGGCAGCAAATTCTGTATACTGCAGCTCTTCCAGGGAGGGTGTTGAGCTTCCCACGTTTTTAAAGGGGTGTTGATGTCCCTCAGATTGTACTGTATTGTCTGAGAACCCACAGGAAAAGTCACTGTTGTGTCTCCTTTACCAGTGCTGTGGTGTTCTTGGTGCAGGAGAGATACCCAAGAATCTGAAAGTAGGGAACTTTTCCACCCAGTCTATGGTAATGTTTTGAAGTACATAACTCCACATGTGTTCATTCATAGTTTTTATGCCTTCAGTGAGAATCTACCAATGTAAATGGTCATGAAAATAAAGAAAACACATAGACAGATAGATGAGAAGGTGTGTCCAAACTTTTGGCCTGTACTGTATATTGGATCAGGATCTGTGTTAAACATATGTTTTTTTTCAGGTTGACAACACCATGCTGCCAATCTTTGAACTTCACCCCTGTAGCCTGCTTCATTATCTTCTGAGATAAAAATACAGTCGTGTCATCTACAATCTTGTTGTTGGTCGGACGAGTTGATGCACAACCATGAGCATAGAGGCCGTATAAAATGGGGCTCAACACACACCCTTGTAGGGTGCCAGTGCTGACTGTAAGCATGGTGGTGGTCTAGTCTAACAGACTCATGGTGATTTATTGGAAAGTCCTTAATCCAGTGGCAGGCTGGTTGGGAAAGTCCAAGGTTTACATGTTTGGTGATTAATTTACTTGGGGGTCGAATGACAGTATTAACATTATTAAAGGCAAAATACATAAACACACATCAAATATAAAATTTCACATGATTATACCATGGCCAGGGCTTGTACACATGCAGCAAGCCACACACAGGTTTGTACAAATTTTAGCCTTAGAATCTGAGATCACAAACACTTACTGACAGTCTTGACCACTTCTTACTGAAGGTCCAGAGGTCTCTGAATCAGCAAGAAGAAGAAAGGGGTATGAGCAACATGCCCTGAACATCCAAACTGGGCTTTTGCTGCCCTTTTATATGCTTTTTAGGCTGACAGCATTATGGTGACCAATAATCTGTTGCCAGCCTCTGTGAGTTAGGGCCCTCTGCCCCTTTCTTGCAGTCAGATCTGGCCATGGTACTGGACCTACTGCGTGTTGCATGCTCCTTTTCCAAGTCAAGCGTGGAGCTGTCAGATGGTAGGAGGCAATGGCTATATGCCCGCCAACACAGCACCCCTGCCCCCAGCTTCAAACTTGTTCCAGATAAGGAGAAAAGGGCATGGCGTCTGGATAGGCTGTGCCATGCTGTTCTCTGGCTCTGTGCAGAATAATAATAATAATAAAAAAACAGTCCTGCAGTGAGAAGAAGTGGTGATGAGAGGGTTGGTAACTTTAGCCCTTGAAACCCATTGTAGAAGAGTATAGTCAGTTAACATAAAATGTTACCCTGTTAAATAATAATTTAGCTCCTCAATCACCCATTTAATGGCAAGGGCCCCTGGCTGTATAATAAGCATACTTTTGTTTAGCTGGTTTCAGTGTCCTAATTATATAGGACAGGATGTTTTTACCATAGAAATCTTGAGACAGAACAGCTTCCAGCCCGATTTCTGAAGTGTCTGTGTGAATTATGAAGGGACTATTGAAGCAAGGGTTCCAGAGGATGGGTAGCTGTTGAGGTGGGACTAAACATTTTTTTCTTGCGCCTTGAGCAGCCCGTGTCTGATATGATACCCCAGGTCAATGGGTGTTGCTACGTTACTTGAATGCTAGCTGACACAGGCAGGAAATTTAACTGTACAGCGAGCAGCTCAGGATGGCAACTAGTCTATCATGTAAACAAACATGATAGGGCCTTAGAACAAAAAAAAACTTCTACAGAAATATAAATCAGATTCAGAGATGGTGAGCCCATGGCTTTACAGAGCAGAAACTGTTTCTCATCAGTGTTGCAGTCACAATTTTACTGCGGTACAGTTTGCTTATACAGATGGTTTGTGTGTGTAGGTGTGTGATATTTTAATATGACAATTCTTTTTAGAATCAAATATTAAACATAAATAGGTTAAGAAAAACAAACTTCCATAATTCCTTTGACTGTGTAAAGCTGTTTTGCAACAATGACAATTGTTAAAAGCGCTATAGAAATAAAATGGAATTGAATTGAATTGAATTTAAATGTGTTTATGTCTGAGATTCCTTTTAACATTTAATTTAATTTAAAAACTGACTTTATATGCACATTCTTAATTGCAGATGCTAAAATGACACACAATTACACCAGTGGGCCCAGTTTTTATGATCTTGTCTAGGGCCTCAAAACCCCACAGCCCGGCACTGCTTGGGGCAACGCTGGCAGAAGTTCCACACTTTAGCGTTGAGCCCCTGACAACAAATGTGATCTCTAATCTTCTATGCCATGTTTTTTACCCCAAGCTGTCTGCTGGGTGAGTGCAAATGTGCGCAAAAGTGCATAACTGTGTCCACTTTTCCTTGTGGCACCACCAGCAGATCGTGTTGTTCTCCCCCTTCTCTTGGTGTGATAGAATAAGAGCCCATTCCACTGAAAGAGGCCGGTCTGTGTATTTTGCCACCTCCTGCTTTTCCCTCTATCTTGTACACCTGGCTCCAGCAGTGGTTTAAGTGCGCATCTTCCTGCTGGAGCTACACAAAAATGCCATCTTGCTTTACCTGCTGAGACAGGGAAAGAAATGGAAAAATTAGAGGGAAATCAGGGAAAACCTTCCTCCCCGGAATCTGTGTTATCATTTGCGGTCTGGGCCAGCCATGCAGGGTTGAAGGAAGCCACACTTTGCCAGTGCTGCCTGGAGGATGCTTGCTTCCTCTTCTTTCTCCTTCTCCTCGGTGTCAGCAACCCTGGTCAGTCTCTCCATAGAATAAAAGGAACAGGAAGATTAGGCATTATGTCAGCGGTCACTATTTAAATCAATATTTGTTGTGTTGAATAAGTGGGTTGTATAGGGAGGGACACAAAATTATTTATATTTTTTACATCAATTTTTGTTTTCTAAATTTTGAGTTGTCTAAGTCAGGTGATGTTAGAGGCCTTAGTGATAAAATAATTCTAAACAGAGACACTTAGTATTAATGTGTATAACACATGTAAGACAGATTTACATAGGAGATTCATAAAGAATGTGAAAAGTAGTTTTTGTGCAGTCACTTTGCAGACTCTTAAGAAAACAGTTGTGGTAAGTGAATGCTCCTTAAGAGCTTTTTACATAATAATTCATGTTAAAAAGTATACTGTAGCTGAGGGGTTAAATAATGGTAAGGATAAAAATATGTGTTTGAGACATAAAGGTACTGTGCATGTGTTTTTGTGTGTGCATGAGTTTTATATCAGGTACTTCGTTATCTAACTCTTAGTGTTTTTTTTTTGTTTTTGCTTTATTTTCTTTATCTTCCTTATATCCTTACAACAGTATAAAGCTGTAGAACTGGGAAAAGCTCAATTTGACACTGAGCAGTATGATTCATTGGAATCTGCTACATGCAAACAGAAGAAGCTATCGAAAAGGTAAGGCATTATGAAAACAATAGTAGCTCTTATAGAGTCATATTTACTATTATCATAATTAAAACAAAAATTTTACCAGATAAAAACAACTTAAATCTAGATATCCCGCCTCGTTTCTGTGTATGTGGAGTTTGCATACTGTATTCTCGCCCTGCTTGGTGGGTTACCTCCGAGTACTCCAGTTTTCCTTATTTAATTTAATTTTTTATTTTTTTTATAACTTTGAGGTGAGTTTATATCAATATATTGTAAGCAATTTTTGCCTCTTGCATTGCAAGAAGCAACCTACAGTAGTATAGTTCAAATACAGGAAAGTATTTTGATACTATACAGTTTGTTATAATATATGTTAGTAGGGGTGGGCCTTAGGATATCATCCCTATTTTTTTCCTCTAAGGTTTGCAAGCTTGTTTTACCACTCATACAGTAGTAGGAAACAAGATAAAGCAAACTAAAATTTTCGTTGAGAAAACTGATTATTTCTGATGACTTGAATTTGAGTAAATCAGTTTTTGAGATTATAGAGATATAATCACACAGTGTAAGTTCACAAAAAGAACAGTTGTTATTGAGTTTTGGTGTTTAAATGGTTAAAATAAAACTACATATAGAGGCTTCATAATGAAAGTGAAAGGTGAGAGTATTTCTCAGCAGTTAGACTGCAGAATCTAATGAGGACAGCCGAGATGAGTAAATTCTTCTGAAGAGCTTTGTACATAATGCATTTTAACCCCTTATAAGAATTTGCAAATTTAGGCATATGCTGTAAATCAGGGGAGACCAACAGGCTTTTTACTTTTTTGCTCTTTTGTTTTCTGTCATTTATGACACCAACCTGTGTATACAGTCTTATAACCTTTGACCTAGCATGTGGTACTATATATATATACCACCAGTAATTAATGTGTTAAATTAATGTGGTAAAATACTGCATTTTTATTACAGTAGAGTGCTTTAAAGAAATTACAGCAGCAAGTACAGGAAAAATAACTAGTATAATCCTTATACATTTCACTTTGAAACCCTGGTGTCACAAAGGGCTTGTTTGTGCTGGCGAGGCATAAATGCAGAGGCAAAGATGACAGGTAAGATGTTCTTTTTAATAGAAATTAAAGCAAAACTGAAACAAACAACTTTAACTTGAGCACAACAGATTACTTTAATATAACAAATGCCAGACAATCCAACAGAACTGAAACAGGCTATTTATAATAATCAAACTAATGAGTCGCCTCGGCTCAGGTAAGCGCTCCCATCACCTGACCGAGGTGCCTTCTGGGACATGTAGTTCCAAACTTAATGAAAAAAACACAACAAAAAACAAACCACAAAAAGAGTCTTTGGGCGCTAGGCGCCCTCTAGGGGTTAACCCTGACATAACTCCCCCTCAAAAAGGCACTACTCCTGGAGCGCCTCCGGAGGTCCAGGGCTCCCTCCCTAAGGTTCTGTGTCTGGCACTCTTACACAGAGGCTGCAGATTCTGTTCCTTGGGCAGGGTGGCAGGGCACGCAGGATAGGAGAGATTCCTCCCCTTTTTCGAGGCTTGACCGAAACGAGGTCCTCAAAGCCGGGCGGCGGAGCGAGCACTAGGGCGTCGGAGCCAGGCGGCAAAGCGAGCACTGGGGCGTCGGAGCGAGCACTGGGGCGTCGGAGCAGGGCGGCGAAGCGAGCACTGGGGCGTCGGAGCCAGGCAGCGGCGTTGGCATTAGGACGTCTGGGCCAGGGGGAAAAACTGGCACGACATCCTCGGAGCCGGGCGGAGGAGCTGGCACAATGTCCTCAAAGCCGGCCGGCGGAGAAAGAAGCGCGACGTCCTCGAAGTCGAGGGGAGAAGGAAGAAGCGCGACCTCCTCAAAGTCGAGCGGAGGAGAAAGAAGCGCGACGTCCTAGCAGTCAAACGGCGGAGGAGGAAGCGCAACATTCTCGAAGTCGAGCGGCGGAGAAAGAACTGGACCCGCAGCGTGGCTCTCTGGAAGATCTGGGCCCACAGCGTGGCTCTCTGGAAGATCTGGGCCCGCAGCATGGCTCTCTGGAAGATCTGGGCCCGCAGCGTGGCTCTCTGGA
>JAOVVB010049513.1:0-14759 GCA_028570985.1 Heterobranchus longifilis
GGGAGGGGTACGCTACTGAGGGATGGACATTAGGTCCGGAAATTGTCCCAGCCTGAGGAGAGGACACGATGGAGACAAATAATGCCACCTGAGGACTGTCCTTGCCCAAGCCGAGGACATATTTTCAGATTTCTTGTATGAAATGTTATTTTAATCAGCTTTTCTTTGAACGCTACTATATGAGCGATAACTTCCACTTCTGTATATGCACCCATGTTCTTATATCTGATTAGAAATTTCTTGATAACATGTTAAAGATGCAATCCATTAGACAACTCAGTTAGTGTCCAGTACTGTCATAGTGTACACTTAAGCGCCCCACATACACACAGCTGTATTACAATTTAGGATTAGCTCTCTTTTACATTATATTTGTTTGTACACTTTTAGGTACGCATTTTATTAGAAACCTGACATCACTAAATTTGACTTGACTACCTTTCAGTTTTCAATGTCACCTTGCATTAGCTGGCGGGGAAGCATTGTTTGACAACAAGGTAAAAATGTAAAAAAGTTGTGTGTTTTAATACTGCAGAATTGCTTTGGATACTTTCATATAATTGCTGCTCAGACAGGAAAATGGTTTCACTGTTTAAAAGAGACCTGGCTCTATAACGCTCTGATGAAGAGGCTGCTCTCATTGATCTGAATGGACAGATTGTGTTTTCTATTATACTATTAAACATTTATGACCATCATAATTATGACCATGGAATGAATAAGCATCATGTCCTTGCAATTGTTGTTGGCTTCTGATCTCCAATTAAATGTGGATGTGGGGATTAAACTGTCGCATTTCAGAAGGTTTTTTTACTTTAAAGTCTGAAAATCACTAACAGATTGTCTGAGGAATAACAAAGACAGAGCCACGGGGCAGTTAGACTGAACTAACAACAATTTGATCTGACAAATCATCATGAGTTGTTACAGTATATACACATCAATACTGACTCGATAATTCCAACAGTATTACGTTGTTACAGATACATATAATTATTCAGCTGCTCCTCGATTTACTAAAGTACATAATAGGCAGAATTGGCATCCAAACTGCATGAGACATTTCTCTGAAAATCCATCACAAGGAATTATATATAAACAGCAAAATTGTGGTCTCTATGCTGGAGTCTAAGTTGCACAGTAATGTCAACAACCCACAAGAGATTCAATGTCAAGTGCAATGTGAGGTAAAGCTACGGCTCTGATAAAGAAACTGTTTGTGCTGCTGACAGATGAGTCCTGTGGTCTGACACTCAGGACTTCCTGTTTGGCAGCAGAACTAATATGACATGACAGATATGACAGATGGCTGAACACCAAGACCAAGTTTTTAATCACTTAAAAAAGCAACAGAAAGGCAATAAAATTGATCCTGAAACACTGCAATGCATTGTACGTTTAATCTTCATTTCTGTGTATTATAAAAGCAAAGTTTGTTTCCTGCTAAACAATTCCTTAAGTGAATCTTTAGTCTGGTAGAAGACGTGGACACTGAGAACAAAGTTTATCACATCAGGCACAGGAAGTAAAGTCTCACAGAGATCCTAGAATCTAAAATTGAATTACAACTTGATCTGACCAAAGCTTGAATTAGGATGCAACACAGTGTCCCCAGCTGCAATATCCGCAGTTCAAAATGCACGCTGAGCTAAGGTCAAGGTGAGCCACTTGATCGACCTACAACATGAACGACTGGCTCATATGGATGCTCAGAAAAGTTCAGTAAAACCCAGGGGCCTCATGACAGAAATCCTATTTTATCCTATTTTATCTCTGTTTAGGATGACAGTTTGGTATGACAAACATGTTTTCCTAAAAACTCCTGAATCCTAAGTTATGATGGCATAGACTCTGTCTTAAATTCAAAATAACTGCCAAAAATGACAGCAGCACTGTTCTTCGGTCTGTATGGTGATGGGGAACAACATGAACACTGAAATATAATGATTGAAAGGCTACCCAAACCACATGATGATGCTTTAAATTTCCATGTATTAATGGCATTATATATCGACTGCCAAGATGACTCATTTAGAATTTGATCGACGTGCTACCGGTCAGCGTATTCTCATGAACGTGTTCGTATCTTACGAAAATGTATGTACAACAAGTTCGTGCAATATCTTATGAAATATGACCGTCGTGAAACGGTCGAACGATCGCTGCTTTAAACATGTGGTTAACGTTGTGAAACGGAGCCACTTGGTTAGGTTTAGGCACCAAAATTACAGTTAGTTACAGTACAGTTAGGAAAAAACAACAGGGTTTGGGTTACAATAACTTCTTACATAGGTAACCACTGAACGCAGATATGTAGGTGACAGAACGTGACGTATCTATGTATACCTTTGTTAATTTACAGCTTAACTTAAAATAATGTTGGCTTTTACTTTCAAACAGGACACGAATACCGGTCTCCTGGGCTGCTGTTGTTAGGAATTGCTTCTGTAATAGGAAGATAGGATTTTTCCTATCTTTGAAACTTAACTTAAGATAAGAAAAGCAGTTAGGATATTTTTCTGTAATGAGGCCCCAGATATTGTACAATACAACCAGTGGATAGTAATCCCTTTTCTATCAGACTAAAATAAGTTCTATTTCTTCTTTAATCCTTAATGACAAGACAAGAAAACTGCAGGGTAGACATGGACTATAGCAGGAAATATAAAGAGAAAGCAACTTGCTTAAGGAAAACAACACACCAGCTCTCAAATATTTACCTGCATTGCAGGTTAGTAGAAGTTGGTGTTTATAATAATCTGACAGAGAGCATCAGGCAGCTGTTTCTCTCTACAAAGAGACAGTTTGCTTCTGCAGACAAAATACTGGCACCTCTCTGCCTGCCTGGGACAGTGCGGACCAAACTTAGGATGAAATCTGTGGCACCGTAGCCAACAGCTGAGTCACCTCTGCAGGCCGAGGACCACTGTGACAGTCCAAGGATGAGATGCTCTCAAACACCCTCGCTGGCCTCGCACAGCCTTTTAGACTCACTGCCACACCCGCCTGGCCTTCACTGGCAAAGAGCTCTTTCAAGCAATAGCCCTGCATTAAGTGATCCCATTGTAGTTTGCCTGGGGCAGCGAATCCCACTGAACAGACTTGGATTCCACTTCTTCACCCGGCTGAGCGTGTACAGGCCAAGGCATTCAAAGCATAGATTACTGTGGTCAAAGCCAGGAATGAGGTCAGCACAGCGGGAGTCCTTCTAGATGCAGCTGAGCCTCCAGTGAAGCTCGTCTATGGGTATTTCAAAATCGGGTTGAGTAGATTGGAAAAATAAACAATGAGCAGCAGTGGCTCTCTCAGAAGTCAAGGTTTCCGTGCACGGGCTGCAGACTGATTGGCGTGTATGCAAAATTCAGGGCATTATGTCGCATAGTGAGGGCAGTACTGCCATGCAAAGGCAAAAGACCTTAACTTCAGTTTGGTCAAAAATAACTTTTTGTCATTTTTGGAACAATAAAGACCTGCCCTATCATGTAGACAAATAAGTCTACTGTGTTGATGTATGTTGAAAATAGTGGGTTGTATTTACCTTAACTACGAAAAGTACTGATGAAACCAAAAATGCAAAATCCCTTAACTACACTTAAGGCTCTCTGGCGTTGTTTACATACGCATGAAGTTACTGTTTCACCCTTAAGTTACAGTGTTTTGCCTCTGTATTCACAGACAAACTTTGTTTCAATTCAATAAAAAATATTAGTTTATCCAATTTGGACCTGATGATGTGAGTTGGTAATGTACCATCAAAAGACAATCAAAGTTAAAGGGTTTCAAAAAACTCTACAAATGGATTTCATCTTATTCATATTAAATTAAGTGGATAGTTTCATGATATAGCACTAGATTCTATTTAGATCATAATTATTACCATACAGTGTATTACATACTGTAATCAACAACAAAGTGAGAGATCAAATGGAAGTTAAGGCTTTTTAAGGCCTTGGCATGACCACTTATTATTTTACAGACAACGCAAAGTCAGAGTATCTTTTTGTAGGTAAATAAAAAAAAACTAAGAACTGCCACATTTCCAATATTATGCCTACAGTTAATTGTAGGCATAATTGTAGGGCAGAGTAAGCCTCTAGAGGGAAGCACACACGTTTTTCCCATTAAATGAACATGCTGGAGAGTAGCGCAGTCTATCCCAGAATTTCCAAGACAGAGTTAGTGAGAGTAAAGTGAGATTAACTGTGGTGTAGTCGGAGAGGCATAATTGCTCATGAGGTTCAAGGCGATGAAATAAAGCCACATAATGTTGCAACTTACCTGTTAAATTATTACACTATTAGACGTATATAAATCATGAAGGAATACATCTTTGAGCGTTGAGTGATTTTACAATGAAATATGGCAGAGATCGTGCATGGCTAAGAACCAGAGATTGGGTTTTTTTTTAACTTAATAAACTAAACGTAATGTTTTTACTATAATAACCAGTCTAGGGAGGGCAGGATATGCATGTAGTGCAGCAATAAAATTCGTAATAAAGCAGACAGAGGAGTAACCTCCAACAAAAAGGGAAGTGCTTAATTAACATAATTTACTTCATTTAAAATTCAGCATTAAATAATAGTTAGGTGTTATTAACTGACATATATTTTGTCGTTTACTCTTTTTATGGTGTTTTGCATATTCGTAATAATCATCACATGTATTATTTAGGCTTATAGCTAACAACACTAACCAAAGTAAGCTTTGATTTAAAAAAGAAAAAAAAAAGAAAACTCACCAGAGTGTTTGCTGCTATGTACCCATGTGCTGACTTATCTGAAACAGAAAGGAACATTCTTATAATCCCAAAATATCTGCAATTGGACATCAGAATAAATATGAAATGTTTTTGTTATTGGTTAAATTATTATACTGGTAGTCATTTTATGTGATCAGTGTTTTGGCGTTGCTTACCTCCCGAGGTGAAGCTCATGTATTTCTGGTTGTTGACGGTCTCTTTGGAGTCGTAGAACTTTAAGACGTCCAACACGGCCTGCGGGTTCTTCTTCTGCTCCAGCTTGGTGATGTTTGAGGTCTGTAGGAGCCGTGCCCATTGCTCCGGGATACCCTGCACAAATAGACAGAGGTCAGGTCAAATGTTAAAAGTCAAATATTGAAGTTTTGTCTTGAGGGAAGAGTGTGGGTTGTTAATAGTCCTTCAATCACAGCCAGAATCTGTTGAAAAATGTAGATTCTGTTGTGACACACAGGTTTTTATGAGCCTGGACACATGAGGACAAGTGATCACTACAGCTGTCAATCAACCCAACATATCCCCAAACCAGTAGGTTCACATTTCTGTTTCTGTATAGTTAAACAAACAAGATGTAACCTGTAATTAGCAAGCTTTAGAGGTGGGGGTAGGGAGATTTTTTTTTACCTTTAGATAGAGCTGTTTGCCCCTGCTTTAGTCTTTATGCTAAGCTAAGCTAACTGGCTGTAGCTTCATATTTAATGGACATATAGTAGTATCAAGCTTCTCATCGAACTCTCATAAAAGTGATTATGTGTATTTCCCACATTTTTTTATTTAGCCTATGTTTTGCATGTTTTAATGCCCACTGGTGGACATTAAGTGTTTTACAGTTGTTGAATGTTCAACAATGGGTTTCATTCATGCCATCTTTGTAAACTCAGTCTACTGTTCTGTGGACGGGGGATCAAGCATCAAATCAATAGTAATATACTGTATCCTCCCAGAAAACCATGAAAGAAGTTAAATTAAAGTGGTTTAGTCTTAATGGGGCTGTGTGTGTGTGTCATAAGCACACAGCTTATCAAATGAACAAGGAACTATTTGTTACTGATGTCATGGACTGAGTGCCAGACATTTGGAAGTCAAATAGACCAAAACACATGCAGTGTTGAATGTAGATTCCTGAGTTTTAAGACTAGACACGACTTTTGTGTTATAGTTAGTCCTGGTATTGTGGTTCATGTTTCCATGTTACAGTATTACGGTTCCAATATTATGCTATTATCTATGGCTATTATGCATGTTTTTCACAGTAAATAACAGTAGTACTAGTAAATGAACATCGGTTTGTGTGTTTTCATTCTTTATAAAACAGATAGCTCAAATCAAGCAATCTGATTGGTTCACAACGGCTATGAAGTTGTGATACTGATACTGATGATGATAACTGATGTTCTCCTCAAAGACACAGTTTACAACGTGGAGTGATGTATTCAACAGTGTTGTGAAAACCCTCAGAAAGAAAGGACTCGACATGACATTCATCATGCGTTGATATCAAGGTGCTGGATCCCAACACTCCGGAGGGGCTAGTAAACAAAGTGTGGTTTGTGCTTTTTAACAATAAATGGCAACATACAAATGAATGTAAATAAATAGCCAAATAATGAAATCAATATAACGCTAGCCTGTGATGAAAAAAGGCTAGTGTAGGCTACGTTCCATAGCAACCACCTCGGTAGTTGGGCCGGCCCAGGGGGGCCTATTTTATAGTGTTATTTATGAATAGAAAATGATTTAAATTGGAATATGTCTATAGCTTTCATATTGTCCTGCTTGATGACCGTTTTATAAAAGCAGTAGTTCACAACATGTGATCACAACATCTCACGGCCTGAAGTGAGCTATTGTTTAATTACAGCACGATGTCAATGCTTTTCCCAACAGAGGATCACCTCAAGGATAAATGATTACCATATAAAAGGTGTGCAGAACAATACCATGAACACTTGTTCAATATAATGCAATTCATTACAATAACTTCCCCTCCAGTATATAAGAAGAACAAAATTCAAGGTACAATAAAGGCTCCATAGTACAATATATGAAATACAATAAAATACAACAAGAGCTGAATAAACAACTCTGTGGAATCAAAGACTGAACATTAAAAGTTTCATAAGCTTTGTTTTGGTGCTACTGTATTGCACTCACTATGAGTCTAGAGTCAAAGAGTAATATATAATATATCTACATAGAGTACTTAATTGTTGGGGTTTGGTATAACATATAAAGACAAGAAAAAACAGACCAGATTATGAATAACTGAAAAAAAATTAAATCAAATTCAGTGTAAAGAATATTAAACAGAAAAGAAAAGAAAAAGAAAAAGGAAATACTGTGGCATGGTATTATATACCAAGGCCTGTATAAGAATAGAACATCTACTGCCAACAAAAACTGCAGCTAAAATGTAATTTACAGAGAAACGTTAAAGGATTCCAGTGCAGGTTTCACCTGATCGGGGAGACAGAGTAATTGCCATTCAAGTCACTTGTGTTACCAACTTTATGTGGAGGAAAATATATCATTAGTTGATTTTATCGCCTGAGGGTATTGTGATTTTGGAAATGTGTGCCTGGGACTCTGCTTTCAGATGGGAGGAGGATTTTAGAAGCACATCAGTCCCTGCGTATATGCCTGATTGTCAGGTGAAAGAGATACTCACTGTGAATTCTCCCGTTACAGCATCAAAGCCAACATGAATGGTGTGTTCAAAGTCTGAAGGTAGGGATATCTCAGGACGTTCCTTCTCCTTCTTCTTGTTTGCTACAGAAGACGAACAAAAACGTATTACAGGCTGATTTCTAGTATTCTTTTTTTTTTTTTACGCAGGTAAACCAGTAAATTAAATCAATGTGTGGCAGAGCGTGAGTGTGACGTGTGGGGGAGGATACTCACTCTTGTCTCCCCCGGGGAAGATGGAGCGCAGGCGGACTTTCTTGTTTTTCTCTTCAGGAGCCATTGGAAGCGGTTTAGAGGCGTGATTCAGCGATGAAGAGTCTCGGGAACTACTGTTCATTCTCAAGGGGGGGGCTGGTGGTTTCTCTTCAATATCAACACTATCAGACATCTTTAGTAGCACTCACAATGTCCTGAGAGATAAAGAGAGAGAGAGAGAGAGGGAGGGAGAGAGAGAGAGAGAGAGCGAGAGAGAGAGAGAGAGAGAGAGAGAGAGGAGTTCAGTGTTAAAAAATCTAGGTATAGATCAGTAGGACTTATGAAGGTTACACAATCTCACTGGATGCACCAAACAACAACCTTGAATTTTGACTAGTACTTAGCCATAGTAAGTGCAAAAAAAATACAGTAATATGAAGGACTAAATGCTTTGGTCAATAACGTTGGAATCTGTTTAACAGTGGAGAGAATAGATAATAATTTTTTGCATGCAAAAGGCAGAAATTTGTCTTTGGTTTGCATGTGTAAAAACTGCTATTAGAAAGGGTACATTAAAACACATCATATCACATGAACCATGGTTAAACAAATAATCGTCTTTCTTTTAAATGCATATTCAATACATTCTTTTTCACATATTTGACATATTTTAATAAATTTTTAATATTTTTGTGGTAATTTTCCAAATCGATATTTATGCTCTTGACTCTGGCAGTACTTTGCTTTATTTGTTATTTCCTCATAATATGTTTATTGTATGCACCAAACACCAAGGCAAGTCATTCCTTGTATGTGAAAACATACTTAGTAATAAATCCCATTCTGATTCAGATTCTGATATTCTACAAAAATGTCAGAAAATAGTGTGAAATTGGCCATTCGGAGCACAATGTAACATTCGCTTCTTTTGTCCAAAACCCAAATATATTAAATATTTAATGATGTAACATTTTTGAAAAGCTGGGGTTGAAATTTTCTTCTTTTTTGATTATTAAAATTGAGTTCAAGCAGTTAATTCTTTCATCATTACAGCAGTCACAAGAATTTTTACATGTGACTCAATAAGTCTTCTATTCATAGAAGTCTGACTTTAATTAGAGATAGATGTTGAAGAGGTGAATTGCTGGTTTCTGAAGCAGCAGAACTGTGATAATATGAATGTGACAATGCCATAACAAGACTTGTTAGCTGCATTCAGACAGTATTAACACTTAGAGAAGACTCGTAGTTACAGTTTCAAAGTATTGTATTTTTAGAGCTTTGACCTATTTTAGCATTGTAACGAGGAATCCTTTTACAGCGACACTTATAGGCTGCAGGTCTGAAGGATTCTCTGCTCACACATCTGATACTTTGCACAGCACATTTCATTATTACAGTGATCACATCTGTCTGGGTCAAATTGAATTGATTGATTAATTCTGGAGTACGTACAAAACGGACGCAGAATACGCAACGCAGCGTAATGCGTTCGCATATTTAAAAGCAAGTATATCTCCGGCTTAATACAGTACAGTACTGTATATAAAATATAGCTTACTGTAATTCCAATTCAAGTTTCGCTACTGCATCTCGTTTTTGTCATAAGCTTCGAAAGGCTGCATTCCATACTTTTTCTTTTTACGTTTAGTACATACTGCAGCTACCCTTACAAAGTACATACTGTTGCATGCAGTATGCATACAGTTGGGACATACTACTTCATCATACTACACTGCGCATTGAACTTTGACCCTCTTGCTCATACATGCTGCGCAAAGAATTGTGGGTCAGAATAGCCAGAAAAGCATGCTGGCTTACATACTGCAAAATCCGACCAGATGTAGGACATCCTGGTATTTTTTGGCATACTGCATTTGACATACTATGTATTGGGACATACTACATATTTTTCTGTGTGGAAGTATGGATATTGGAACGCACAGTAAGTTTTTTATTGAGAGAAAATCATTATTTCAATGTGCACGCAGCACCAGCCTCAGGTAGCCCGTCAGAAGCAGATGGGTTACCTCAGGCAAAGTATCATGGGAGTAAAGTTTAAAAAATGTTTAAAAAAGGATGTGTATGAAAAGACCCAAAATGAACACTGTCTGCAGACTACTTGATTACTATAAGGAAATTATTTAAACAGCATTTAGGAATGATTCTGTCCCAAGCTTTTTGATCCATATAAGCGGTTGATTACTGTAACCGTGACCACGTTAAGCGGTTTCCACTGAATTTAGATTTAGAAGAAGACAACTCCTGAAACTGTCACTGTGATGTAAAATGGAGTTGGAGTCTGATGTCCAGTGGATCAGTTCAGCTGTGAAAACAGTAACCAGGAGTTGATTCTGAGAGAAACTGGCAAGAGTAAACGTTCCCATCACTCATCCTCTCATCTCATCTCACCCATCCCACTACCATCTTAAACTCCTTCACTGCCTCACCCCGAGGCCAAGCCCATCATGTGATGTGCAGCACCACCGTCCCAGAAAGCGGGCCATCCAGGCCGCCCCCTTAGTGGAGACCTACATTAGCAAACAAAGACCACTCCTCGGCTCTTACACCGTGCTCACTGCCTCTTGACAAATTACACATGTGCCTTCACAGTGGCCTTTATAATTTTATATAACCATTTTCCTGCACAAGGGAATATGTGGTTGGTTACACCCTACTCTTTGTTAACTTCCCCAAAGAACTGGTTTTGAACAAATTAGATTAGCAGACAAACGTTATACATATTGATTATAAAAAGCCATGATTTAATCAGATATATCAAATTATTACACAAGATTTGTCTTCCTGTGAAAGATAATTTGCCAGTAATGTGTCCTGTTTGGGCGAAACAACCAGAACCAATAGAATCTCACAGATTGTGTTCAATGTAGAGCCCGACCGATTTATTACTGGCCTATCACAGACATATCTTTATCTATTGTTCGATATGCGCGGATATGAAAACCTTTTTACAGAATATAATGCTTGGGGTGATTTAGAAATGGTGTCATTATGTAGTTCTTCTTTTTACATGGTCAGCAAATGACTGATACTGAACATACAGTACTGATGTTTATTAAGCTATTTATTTTATTTTTATTTATTCTTTATTTTCTCACTGTTCATTTCTAGAATTTGTTGACAATGTAATACATTGTATAATGTATCATAATGTTAAATATTCTTTACGTTTTTTTGTTGAAGAAAGCAGCCTTCTGAGTACCTTTGCATAGAGATATATGTGCAAAATAGGTGCACAATCCACATAGAAAAGGTCTATTTTCATTCCAGCTAAAAACAAAATCACTATTTCAGCCGCCATATTGGTAATTGGTGAATTTTCCCCCTCTAAAATTGGTATGGTCTCAAAAATCCATCAGGCTCTCGTTCAATGTCTTTATAACTTTGCAGTGACTGATAGGTATTTAATTACAGTCTGCCTTGATACAGGTTTATACACAACTGATAACATGTCCGTTTTTAACCTAGATTCCCTCATTCCCTTACTACCTGCTGGATAACTACAGGTTCATGTACACACTGAACTTGAATAAGTCAGTGTACTTCGATCTTATCTCCATAACAGTGGAACCGTCTCTCATCTAATCTAATAGTTTTTCTTCCCTTGGAAAACATTAACCAGTAATGTGTAATTACACTGATTCTCATGTTTTATTCATATAAACTAGACACAATATCTGCCAATACTCATTACGTGAAAATGTCTTGAAGATCAAACATTGGTCTGAGATAAAAGACTACCAACGCAATCTTGATGTTTTCTAATAAACCGGACAGTGATTTTTGTTCCCCTCTGCTGGTGGTGTGATGAGAATAACAATTTTGTTTCACTTGGCAAGAGAATGTAACACAGAAACTGCATTGTGATCATTTCAATTGGACAAACTGTTCTATGATCGCTGCAGGAAATCACTCGGTAGATAGCGGCCAATACTTTGCTGGCCTTTAATATCGGAGATTGCTGTGGATGAATTTTCATGCAACAAATGGCGGAGACAAGTTATGCACCGAACGAGCGAGAGGGTGGCATCAACAGTGAGCTAAATAAATAAAAAAAGCTACATGTTGATTCATCTTAGCTGGAGGGCAACTGCTATTTTTAAATAACCAGACAGCTACAGAGACACACTTTATGATGTTAATGTATTCGAGCATTTTTAAGATTATTTTCCTGGTGTATTTCCAGGATCTTGTGAGATATACCGGCGGTGCGGGTGACTCTGCTGGCAGTTTCTACCGTGTTGGGTGAGTTCCAGGTGAGAGTCCAGACAACAGCAGCAAACAGGTTCTCTCAGGTTGGAGGTTAGGTGTGTCACTAACAACAAACCCGGTTAAACTCTGCTGTTTACAAAGTAATGTCACAATGTTGACAGGGAGCAACAGGGAGTTGCTACGGGAAGTTACCAAAACAATAAAATAAGACATGGTGGTGGAAACCGCACATGTATGTGCCACATGACGCTGAATTTAAAGTTAAAGGGTTGTAGGGACTATTGGCGACAAGGCAAAATACTACATATAATATTATTATTATTATTATTAGTAGTAGTAGTAGTAGTAGTAGTAGTAGTAGTAGTAGTAGTAGTAGTAGATTATAAAGGGTTAATTTAAGAAAAATGAAAGAAGAAGAGGGATCCGCACACCAAAAAGCTCCTGTTTAAAGGTTTTTCTAATTTTTTTTTTATGCATATTGTTTCGAGCGTAGTGCTCTTCCTCAGACTACTTCAGGAAGGAACTATGCCCAAAACGTTACGCATAAAATAAAATAAAAACTTAATCTTAGTATTTTTCAATCCAGCACCCAGCCTATATGGTTCGGGGATGTGCATGTCTTTTTTTTTTTACCTTTGATTGTTCATTTTTTTCTGAAAAAAAACAAAACACAATACCTGTGTTTTTATTTATTTTCCTAAATCACATTTTTATGTCCAATCTGGGTTCTTTGATAAGATATCTCAACATATTTTGACAATTTTCATTGTGCACTCAAGGGAATATCAATCAAACTGCTGTTGGTTTATTCATTTTAAGAATGACCTTCATCTGTTTTTGCAAATTAACTCTTCATATTATTTTACCACCAGGGTAATGTGAGGAAATACTGTATACAATTACTGGAACTGTTTCATCGTAATCAGCATAATCCATTACATATATCCACCTTGTCTCGGGTTGTTTTCCATTACAAAGACACATACAAGTGGTTCTGGCCTGTTGAGACTAATGCAGCTGTGACTGATGCCCCTGTTAATCCATTACCATAATCTTTTGAACACTGATTCTTGCCAGCTACAGTATGTCATACAGCTTTTATATAGGCTAGTCATGCACAGAAGGGGATTCACTAACATGTGCACATGGCACAAGCAAGACCTGACAACAGCAACTAGGATCTAATCAATCAGGTCACTACCATGGTCAGCAAATACAGAGGAAAAAAAATCAATAGCTGCGACATCAAATGATGATAGTGACTGGGGGTTAGGGCTGGGCGATATGGCCAAAATCTTCAATCCCGATATCGGAAAATACATATCTTGATAACGATATATACATATATATATATAGTATGTTTTCTGGTAATTCAATAAATAAATAGACTATATGACATAACTGCATTTCTGTATACTCCTGTGTGAATTAAGTACTTGACAAATTAAATGTACAGGGTATTTTCTCATTTGATTAAGAACGTTAGTGAAAAATGAACAGTTTCAAGGGAATTATATAGAAAAAAATAAATAAATTTTTCCAACTATACACTGACTATGTTTACATGAATGCACACAAATACAGAGCAATCACATTAAGACATTTATGAAGGAAATTTGAGTTAGTACAATGTACTATGATATGTGTATCACGATATCTCAATGTATGATTTCATCATGATACAATCCCATTGAAAGATGATGAATTATCTTTAATTATTGCCCAGCCCTGAACCATTTAAACATAAAATTGACATTTTCTTGAGGTTTATTGGGTGTATAGTATTGTGCGCCATTGCTTCATCGATACTCAGGTTTTCTGTGGGAACATGCAACGCCCAATCCACTTACATAAAACATCTAAGGTAAAGCACATGCTCATCAATATGATAATTTCAGTAAATGTTGGAGAGCAGCGTGGATGAATTATGTAGCTGAAAAACTCTTCAGCGTCTGACTGTGGTCATTTTTATATCAGGTAGCGGCCACCAGCTGAACAATACAACAGCAAACCACAAATAACCGAATGATTTTAAATATTGCAAACTGGTCGTGTGTGGCTAATCGGCTAATCACCTGCAGCAGCAGCAGCAGCTCTGCTGAGCAGTCAGACAGCTATTCTGGATTCATGGAGGCCCAGACATTACTTGATTCTTCACTCACATAAAACACTGACCTATTTACTGTGCAGCAGACTGACAGGCAGGCAGGCAAGCAGTCAGAGAGTACACTGTCCCTGAAACAAGCAGCTCCTATTTCTGAAACACACATAGGCTAGTCTCTCAACATTATAAATCAACTCTGGGGCTGAACTATTTCAGCAGACGAGGGGGGGAAAAAATCACTAAGACACCAATTTCTGTCCGAAATGCAGCTGTAACACTGATCCACAATACGCTACTTTGTCAGAAATTACAAACTCAAATCTCATTCTGCTTGACTTGCTTTGGTTTGGATGTGAAGTTTTGACATATACAGTATGAATGCACGAGTGTGTAAAAAAAACACACAGAACGACCACAGACACCCCAGCTCAACTGAGATATTACTGAGGATGTTTTCACATTTCTCTTCCATAAAATATTAATCTATCCATGAAGAGCAGGCATTTTCTCTGCTCTTTCAAACATTAATGCAGAATTTGAATGGCTAACACAGGAAGAGGCTCTATAATCTTGAGCCCATGGCGGCCCAGTAATGGCCCCGCAGTGGGGGGAGGGCTCCATAAGCCCGGCTCTTCATGCCCCTGATTAGGACACGCTCTCTGTTTGACTTGGCTTTAGCTTTGGCTGTGCTGCTTCTTTGAAGGATGCTGATTACTTGGATGGGATGGACAGTTAGAGGACGTTCAAAGGATAAGGAGGAAGGGGGGGGGGGGGGGGGGGGGG
>JAOVVB010049531.1:0-14759 GCA_028570985.1 Heterobranchus longifilis
CCGAGCGAGGGCATCGTAAGAATTTGGCGATGCGGCTCGTGTGATCCCATCACAAGATGGTCTCTAGTATTGATTATATTAATTCATTTTAATACTATATCCTTTTGGAGAAAAGCATGTAAAAAGTTAGATTTCATTGCTGCATATTTCTGCAGCACATAAAGTGGTTCAGCAGCACGGTTATATACAAGGAGGACTTAAATGCTTTGGCTTTATTTGTTCAATTATGTCACTTTCTGTACTATTTTTGTTGATTACTTTTATATTATATCGCCCTTTTTCAGTTAACTAATCTTCAAAGGAATGGATAAACCTTCATCTTATCTGCTTTGTAACAAATCCCAACCTTTTAATAAATTAAAGTGAATAAATCTTTTGCATGTCAGCTAACAAAAAGATGCATCTTAAAAAGGAGCAGCACAGAGATGAGTAGTTAAACTGGATTTGTATACTGGGTCACCGTTCAACATAATAACACCAGAAATCAAACAGCTACTTTGTGTTGGTGGACACTTTTACATCGAAGACATATGCAACGTTTCATTGGCTGATTAAGCGTGTCAGCACTTTACTTTTATCTGCACTCTGTCACAAGTTCAACTATTTTCAACTCTTGTATAACAGACTGGGCTGCGGCTGGGTTGTTACAAATCCTCCTGGGACAGAAATAGATGAGAGCCACCAACGACACTGCCATCAAAGGAAATGCCAAAAAAAATAAATAAAAAAAGGAACATCACTGTCTACAACACAGTAAATGATTCATCACTCACAGCATCATACTGACATTTCCTTTTACTAATCCTCCAACTTTAACAACTATTTTTAACCACATGAATATTTTATAAAACACTTGCTGAAACCTTGATTTTCTTTCATTCTATATGGTACCTCGTGTGTAATTAATTAGAAATTAATATTACCATTTCTCCATTTTATCTCTCCTTTCCCACCATCTGTCCATTATTTTGATTACTTAAAATCACCACTAAAACAGTATTTGGAAAAATGTATTTTTGGCACAGAAACCACAGCTGTCATCTTATTTCCCCTGCCCACCCCTGTGCGTGTGTGCATGCATGTGTGCATGCGTGTGTGCGTGTGTGCATGCGTGCGTGTGTGCGTGCGTGCCCTACCCTCCCTCCTCTGTCTGCTTGTGGACGTAGGCCAGAATGTCAGCAGCACGGCCGGTCCCCTCACACACCACCACCGGGACAGCAGGGCTCTCCTGCAGGTACTCCAGCACGGTCAGGATCACATTGGGACCTCCCTCAAGGATCAGGGCCACAACAGGAACACCCTGACCAATTCCTACAAGAAGTCAGAGCGTGCTTAAAGTTTGGGATTACGTTACATTTTTCATTCACCTGATACTGCTCCATCATGGCCGGTTCACTGTTATCACCACCAGGCAAAGACAAAGCTCATGATGATTACACTGTGGAGTTTAGTCCTATGTGAAGGGTATGTAATGATAAATTACTATTACACATAATGTTTAATATAGGAGTTAATGATGCCAAAATAACCACTCAACTCACATAATACTTCACTGATTTAAGAGCTGTACAAATTATTATTTGGATGTCTTTTAACCTACGACGTGAATAATAAAGAATGTGTTTTTACTACAAACATCCCACAGTTTATCTGACAAATCTGAATTACTCTGATGTATTATACCCAAAGTGGGATTCACACACTACGATTATCTGCTCATACAGTATTTTGTTCTTTCTGCTAATGAATTATATCCATGAAATCTCAAGCCAGGGCAACGTCAGTCAAATATCATTCTTTTTTTTTTCCAGGAAGTAAATAATGTCAGTCTCTTTCATCAAGTCCTAATTTATCCAGTAACACTTGACCACCAGCACAAAATGTCAAAAAGGATTTGTTTGGAGTAATTTTATGCCCCTTCAGTGGAACTGCTCTTTTTAAAGAGGCTGAAAAGAAGTTAATGTGCTGTGTGTTTATGTGGACACACATATTTCACAACATTTATGGGCGAATCATTAGTTCAAGATAAAGAGATAAAGAGAAGCAGACATTTTATTTCAAGGGGAATACAGAGGCACACTAGAATGTGCATGTATATTATTAATAAAAAATATATATATATTGTTCGTTGTCAATGATGCATGTGTAGCCAAAATAAATAAGTGAGAGGAGTTATGCAGCAGTCTGTGAGGGGGCACTTCTGAGCAGCAGGGGTATTTTCAGTTTTTCAGTTTTATGTTTAAGTAACAGAGAAAGCATAACTTTGAATTTAAGTCTGTTTTTTTTCTTGTAAGAAGGCGGCACTCTGTTAGCTTGGATTTGAGGCACTGGCACACATTTTAAATCACGTACAACAGTGTGGAGTTTAATCTTTCCTAACAACAACATGACAAAAATAAACTCAAGTTGGCAAATGTTTGTTTTTTTATCAGCAACTTAATGGGTCAAATGTGGTATTTTGACGAGGAGGATGAGTACATCAGTAAAGGCGATGCTTTTGGCTTTCCACACACAAACAATGTCACTGCATTATCTCAGAAGAAGAACCCAGACTGCTTTTCCAGATCTAAGGTGACCCCGTGTAATCTCGTTTCTCAAGGATCCAAGCAACGGAAAAAACTGTCGTATTGAAGTTTTTCTTACGTGCATGTATTCTTTGGAGGTTGATGTGCTTCTCCAGGTCCCGCCGCATTTGGACCTCAGCGCCGTACTTGCCCACTGTCCCGTCATCCACCAGGAGGAAATGGGAATGCAGACTGTTGAGAACATTTAGTTTGCTGAGAGGGTTCAGCAGCGTCTGATATGGAGCGATGATCTGCAGTGAGGACGTGAGAAGGCAGTGACGGGGGGAGGAGGGTGAGAGAGTGAGGGGGAAAAAACTATTTCTTCTGTACTTTAATAAAACAATCCAAACTGTGACAAACGCTGTCATGAAAAGACTCGACATTAAAGAGAGGTTATCGTAGGACTTGCTGTCAAAGTATCAAGATCAACAAATGAGATTGTAAGAGTTGCATCTTACGTCTCTGCCAATGAGATCGTTCCTGTTTTCAATGACTCCCCAGGGTGCGATCCCGATAGTGCAAATTTTCTTTGACGATCTTGAACAGTGTTCTTTGAGTGCGTCTCCCACATGCTTCGCCACGCCTTTAGGAAGAATACATTAAACAATCAATAAACTTCCATTATTTCTTGGACAGGAGTGTAAAGTTGTCTTTGCCAGACCAAACTTAAAATCCTCATTAACATATTTCAGTATAAATCTATTATTAACATTAATTATGTGAAAAGAAATAGTCAGGACATGCAAGCTTTTGTGACCAAAATGCCACGTGCATTATGGGGCCACATCAAGTACATTAGTCCTGGGGTTGTTTGTGAACCACAATGCTCAGCTGATGGATCTCATGGATTCAGCAGTAATTTGTGATCCAGGAGACCATCCCAACTGGTCAGGGTGCCAGAGGCATTAAAGGTAATCACTGGTCTGGGTAATTGACCCTGTGAGTAATCATTTAAACACTATGATCAGACCACACCATCTTAACGTCGCGCTGTGGCTGCAGACACACCTCGGCCACGACACACAGCCAAATGACACGCTTAGAGCCCGGTATTACAACTTCTGCTACATCAGCGCATCACACAGTGCAGGTCTGAGTGCAATGTAAGTTGGCGTGAGTGTTCATAGGAAATATGTAAGGGAGCAGGATTGGAAAAGAATAGTTATTTAGCAGCTATATATATTATGGCTGCCCGATTACCATTTTTTCATGCTCCGGATATTCTGTAATCAGCAGCAAATAATTGAAAATTTGGTGGCGGTGGTGGGTTTCAGTGTTTGCACTGCATAAATTAGCCTTGTGGCTAGTGGACTTCCTACTGCTCAAAGCTTGATCCCGACAGAACACCACGGTGAGTTTCAGCCTGCATGCATGTTTTTTCAGCCTAACATTGTTGAAACAGAGCAGCTATTATTGGTAGCAAGAGCAACAAGTGAGTTAGACTCAGTCCTCAGTCTCTAGTTGACTGAGGACATTCCTCCAGCTTTCGTTACTAAAACTGTGGTAATAATTAGATAGCTTAAAAAAAAAGGCGGAGATCTCCGATTGTCTGGTATCGCTAGACTAGCGGATTGCCGACTGCACCTTTCTCTCTGCTCCACACCATGTGTGTGTGAAAACAAAGAGGCTCTATAACAGCAACACAGACTCTCACTCTGAGCTGAAATGTTTAATTAAAGGCATTCATTTTTAAGGATTCTGTTATTCTACAGTACTGAAAAAACCCCTGAATATTCAAATCCCAAAACTGAAAACCAAATACCTACCCAAAGAACAAATATCTGAATAGCCGGGTCCAGCCCTAATATGTATTCAATATAACAATAATACGAGTTATTTAATATAACATTCACATGTTTGTTGTATTATTTCCGTTTCATTTTTTTTATAGTCATCGCAATATCAATTTTCGCAATAAACACATCGTAAAAGATACTCAGGGATTTTTTGAGTTCGTTGAAACAGAGTATCAGGAGAAAACTGCTCTTTAAAATGTATAATGTAAAATGTATAATACTTTTTTTTAAATGGTGCCTGTTGTGTTCAGTTCAATGTTCAATTTGTTCAATAAAATGTCAGAAATAACTTCTAAGAAAGGCAGAACCAACATGATTTATGTTTATTTATCACAAGTAATATCATTATCACAATATTCAACAAAGTTATCGCATATTTTCCTCATATTGTGCAGCCCTACCAATGACCTAAACATGTATCCCTTTATCCCAGTTAGTTTGCTATTTTGCAGTAGAGACTAAAATAATCTACAGACCTGTGTTGACCCCTCCAGTGAGGATCCAGGCCCCGGTGGTGACTGCAGCTTTGATGAGGCCCTTCCCCACCACCTGCTTGATGCGCGGGTGCAGCTCGAAGTTCTGAACTCCTCCATGGACAGAGATGAGGATCTTAGGAAGCTCTATATGCCACTCCTTCAGCATCAGCCGCAGGATGCTCTCCGGCCGCGAGTCGTGGGACAAACGCACATACTGCCGACGTTTGCACAGACACGAGAAAAGGATGTTCACAACATGGACACGTGAAGCAGAGAAGTGCAGCATAACATCACATTTATTTATTTATGTATTTATGTATTTATTTAGAGTAGGGGCAGCGCATATTAATGAACATTTGCATGTAAATATGCCAGATTGTAGCCAGCAGCTAGTTTACATCTGTTGTCCCTATAGGCAGGTTGGTGGTACAAAAACAATTAAAATACAAAAGTACATGAACATGACAATCACAAAATTATACAACAAAAAGGATTAACAGCACACACTGTTACCCGGTTTGCAGACAGACAGATAACACTGTAAAAGAGCGACGTGAGACAGACCAGGAAGTAGTTTTAAAGTGCTTAGCTGCAAGCGAGTGCATCCGAGAAGCTGAAACCAACAAACGTTTGGTTGAAAACTAATTGATCGGCTCATCGTGTCAGGACTAGATTTTAATAATTAATAACCAGTAATAAAGACTGGGGATAGACTTTCCCCATGATGCTTTTTTATTTCAACTTTGTTGGTTAACAATGGCATTCCAAACAAGACAATGTTATTGGTGATTTTTAGAATTTAAGAAATCCTGCATATTACATTAGTACACAGGGTTAAATGCGAGACCATTTTTCCACAATCCATATCACAGTTATCAAGACTTTGTACATGAACAACCTGCCCTCCAGCAGAGGAGAATTTGCCCTCCTACCTTGGCTCTGTACGAGTGAGACCCTCCCTGGAAATTGATGACACCATAGGCGTCAGTGGGGCTCGCCTCTGTGTGTTTTTCCACCGACCACTCCTCCAGCTCGGGCATGGACAGGTTGGGGTTTTCACCCAACTTCACGTCCGAGTACTTCGTGGCCAAGCTGGCTGTGAAGCCAACATGCTGCCGCACCAGCCGCCCACAGCAGCATCTGGAGCGGAGACAGAATCACTTCTCACTGATACAATAATATACTTCTCTACACCTGAGCAGCAATGCTTCAATACACAGTTGACAAAACTGAATTAACAATAGCACATTTACAATCGCAGGGAAATCATATCAAGGGAAAATGGACAAAAACTACTTTTTGCGTTGGACATGCAGCTTTAGCTTCAGTCTGTTCAGTGTATTTATGTAGCCATCAAGTGCATATTTAAGACCATTTTACATGGTTCTTAACTTTTGGACCCCAGAAAGAGAAGCTAATGTTTTGCATCAGCTAATGAGGATACTAATAAAATCCTAAATCCTAAACTGAAAACATTAAAACGTCAGCTCATGGAGCTAATGTTAGCTTAATTAACTAGCTAGCTACATCTGAGACAATCTGCTAGCGACAGTTATTTCAGCTTGGGCAATATATCAATATTATATTGATATCATATGAGACTAGATATCATCATCAGATTTTGGATGTTGTAATATCGTAATATGGCATAAGTGTCTTTTCCTGGTTTTAAAGGCTGCATTAGAGTAAAGTGATGTCATTTTCTGAAAGTACCAGACTTTTCTAGCTGTTCTATTATTTGCATTTACCCACTTACTCATTATTATATTCACGTTTCTCACGTTGAATCTTATTGTATAAATCATTTGTGAAAGCACCAGTAGTCAACCCTACAATATCATCACAATATCAATATCAAGATATTTGGTCAAAAATGAAATATAAGACTATATGATTAAGAATTTCAAATGGTAAATATTTCTGTATATGAGAATGTAAAGCTTGGGGACTCAACATTATCATCTGAAACTTGCAAATCCCACATTTCATCCTTAAAATGTATCCCAGCAATATAATATAAACAACAAAAAAATCCCAACAACCAACCATGACGACAAGGTTTGACAGGCTTTCAAGAGCTTTACCTTTAATGTGTCTCATCAATGTATTTTTATTACAATTAATGACCAACTTAAGCTTTAATGTTTTCACACCTCTGTTAATTACCTGAGGCGAGAATGTTTTGAATTCTGACACACAAAGCCTGGAGGATAATTATTTCCTGCTCAGTGGAATCACACTGTAAAAGAATTTGCCTGCAGGCCTTTTCTGGTGTAAAGTAACAGGTTATGGACTGACTCAGGCTGATCCTGTCGGGTTAACAAAGAACGAGGGGCACAAAGACCAAACAAATACTTACCGGACTAGCTGTTGGCAAATCTGGCATCCTGGAAGGCATCTGAAAGGAATTTCACAGCAACATAATTAATCACTGATTTTAATTTAAATAAATACCAAGCACCTAAATGTGGAGTACATTTTGCAAAAATACAAAAGACAACAAAGACATAATGGTTTGATCTCTCCTAGCGAGAAGGAAGTTCTCGGCAGGGAAAGTTTTGAGGACATTAAGGAAGGTTATCTGTCCGCTGGGCAGAAAGCCCAGATAGATTGGCCTTTAACTAAGAGCGTTGTGAAACCTGCCAAGGGGACTCTCACTTTGATCAGTCACATGCAGGCCTTTGGCCCGACGTTAAATGGCTCTATGTTCACTAACACCTCCGAATCTGCACGTACTGCAGTTAAAGGAGAAAATATGGTGGCAAATAATTGATGTAAAAGAAAACACAGGGGAAAGTAACCCAGTATCACTGTGAGTTTACAAGTAGAAAGGAAGGACTGCAACTTCTCGAAAGTGTAACCAAAAACAGAAATGGCTTACACACAAAAGGAGGTGGTTAAACAGTAAATACACATAACTGTGGGAAACTACTGCATATTCAATAAACAAGAATTTTACAAACACTTTATAACTGGATGACTGTTGTACCAGCTGCTGTACCTTTAACTGAGCTACTTTGTGTGTGTGCTTCTCATGCACACGACATCTCCTTCCTCTTCATCAGCGGTCGATGCCTCCTCTTGTTCATAATAATTAATTCTGATGCGTAATGAATAATGTTGGATTACTATTTCTTATCTCATGGGCTACTTGGGATTTTTGGGGGTAATACATGTATAATAATAATAATTTAAAAAAGAAGCATTCAAATTCAGATTTGGACGTCGATCACCATGGCAACGGTAGAAGCATCGAAGCATCCGGGTCGCGTCTATCGTTTTTTCAACCCAGTTTAGATTACACCACGTCCATTTCCGTATGACAAAAGCCTCGTGATTGGCTAGTCATCACTGCCTTGGCGCGTCCTTGTGATTGGATGCTATCACGGCTGCCCTCGTGAAGTTCCCGCCTCCCGCGGAATATGAACGACAGCGCCTCACGTCTTGGCTTTTCAAATCCAGCTATTTTATGCAAATGAGCAGCGGCCGCCGCCTCGTGAAGCTTCTGCAAAATCTCTCAACCAACTGTTGTCCATCTAAATTCAGCAACTGCATGCCATATTTCTCACGAAAAAAATGTTTTCAGAAACGCATTTTGGTGAACTATTTTCGTAATAAAAGCGAGAGATTTCCAAAAGAGCCGCCATGACAGTCCAGTTTGAAATCTGGGAGCAGACAGCACACGGGGTGAAGCGTCTGCCAATCAGGTGCGGCGCTGCTGTTTTCACTGTTGATCATTCGTCAAGGAAGAGAAACGGACACACGGCTGAAGGCCGCCGCTGGCCGTGCGGTTACAGCATCCAATCACAAGGACGGCGTCGAGGCGACGGCGTCGAGCCAGTAACAGCACAGTCGACGGCAGCTCAGCTGAAATATCTGCAGTGTGGAACTGTTTTAAATTGGAAGATGAAAACAGCCGCTTGTAATGCGGCAACGAGAGCATTTCGCGAGGATATACACATACAGATATACGGAATACAGCGAGCTCACTCAGGAAACGCAGGCGACGAGAGGAGAGCACCTCACACTGGAGGAAACCCCCAGAAGGAGAGAGACATTTCCTCGAGACAGCAACAAGGCGAAAAAGCTGACCGAGAGGACAATTGAATCTGGCCCCCGCTGTCCGCCGGAGCCACGGCACGACCCGCCGCTTCTTATTTAAATAAAAATAAAGAACATTAAGGAACAAGTTGGATGCAGGCAATTTTTTTCTTAATGCATTGCAGAAGTATCGGATCAGGACTCGTTATCGGCCGTTACTCAATATTAAATGACTCGGATCGGATCGGGGGGCAAAAAACGTGATCGGGACGTCCCTAATAATAATTTAAATTTAACAGTACACAGAAAAGGGATTCAGATTTCATTGAATCTAATAAGTCCTTCAAATGATGAAATCTGAAATTCCTAAAATAGCAGACTGATTAGTTTTTAAAAAATCCACCCCTAAGAAGATATGATACACAGGTCCATCACTGGCCTTCCCCCTCACTTAACGCTGTAATTATAGTGACAGACATAAACATTAAAATTATGTTGAAACAGACTCATTTACTCTTTGGAGAGTAGTGGTTAGGGTTTGGGCCTACTTTAAACACACACCATACAATTACACCGTTTCCATGGCGATGACCACAAGGCAGGCACACTACAGTACGTCTCAGCAGCACATACCTGTGGGGGTCCTTTGACACTGGAAGTATGTACACACATTCCCGCTTGGTGAAAGTACTTTCTATCCAGGGTTTCTGGGACTGTGAAAAAAACAGAAACAGTTGCATATTGTGAGCAGTGGACGGAAAACGGAAGTTCCTCGTTTGTGTTTGCAGCTTTATTAGGTTTTAAAAGAATTCAAGCTGCTAAAATTGTCCCGTGGATGTTAAAAACAATGCTCCTCTGTGCAGCAACTGAGTGCTCGTACAAACAGCGCTGACATTATATCCATTGTAGTTTCACAAAGACAAGGAGAGCAAGTCAAAAAAAGAACATGGGGATAAATCAGAAGTGGTAAGCTGTCTGTTTTACTTTAGTTAATACAATTTTCTCTGAAAATAATGGAACATCCTAAAAGGGGGCTTGTACTGTAAACCCCTTAATCCAGGATTTAGTCTATGAAAATCAAAGGGATTAGAAGTTTTAAATAAAATAAAAAATAAAAATCTGCTATATAAAATGAGGACAATTATAGTTCAGGAGGCACGTCGGCTACAGGTGCCTGCCAATGTTATAAACCGCAATAAAATCATCTCAGTCTGTTCCTTTAAAACAAGGATTTATGTCGCAGGAATTTTCAATTAAATGCCTCATGTCTTATTGTTCCCGCAGTTCAGCTCAGAGCGATTAGCACCATTAATCCCTCCCAGCACAAAGAGGGAAACCTGCAAACACCGTCACCTGCTTTACACCAAAGCGTTTCAACTATTCCTGAAACTCAAAGTATTCAACAACAATCAGGGACGGAAACTGTGAATCATTTTCTGCCAGAGAAAATTATCCTCGCTAGTTAACATTTCCATCTATTTAGCCTAAATATAAACAGCACAAAGTGACTTGAAACAATAGTGTCCCCACCAAATGTCTACATTTCAATCAATCATTTCATCTCTGGTGCCAAGAGTCCCGTCCATAGTGCCTCGGGTTCTACGCGGCCTACAACAAATGGCGGTTTTACGGAAACATCTAAACAAGCAGGTCATCCCGCCGACTGACCAGTGACACCGTGCCACTGAGTGTGTACCTGGATGTCCTCCTCTTCATCTCTGTGTTTAAGGGCTTTGTACAGGAACATGCCAAGGCTCCTTCATGCATCTCCTGGACAAACCACAGTCACCACAGCCTCCCCTGTGCACTGGATCACCAGAAACAAATCGCTATGCTTCTCTCGGGTCTTCCGTCTCTCAGAAGAAAATTTCCATACAGGTCTCAAAGTCTACAGCGATGCCGTTACCGTACAGATCCGGCCCCGAGTTAAAAGCTGAGTGATCAGTGAGAGGTTGCAGCCTCCAAACTCCATCCACAGTTAATCTGTAAGAAGGCACTCGGGGAGCAGATGAATGTGTCTGAGACCAACTAGATATTATACTTAAGGCTGGGGAGAAAGAGTCGAGGGAGGCGGGGGTGTGGGAGAGGATTAGTGGATGGGCAGAGGCCTCAATGATATATACCTAGTTGTCTCCTGAGGACACACCACCAGCTGTGATTCATGCAGTACACACAAAACCTCTCCCAACAACACAGGCCCTACACTTACGCTTTAAAGGGATAGTTTGGATTTTTTTTGTATGAGGTACTTATTCATGTGTATTATCTACAGCAGATAAGATAAGCAGGCAGGAGTCCCGACACAGAAGCTAAGCAATGTTGTGGACGGGGCAACACAGCAAAATGTATTTTAGTCACATAAAAAAAACAATATAATTTTAGATGGGGGACGATCGGGCTCTCTTCAGATCCATCAGATTCAGGAGTTGCTGGTCTATCGTTAGTTCCTAACCCAAATTCACACAATAACACAAACTAACTGAGTGATCGAGGCAGCAGTAGACCAGCAACTCCTGTGTTCTGTGAGGTAAAATTACTTTTTTTTTGTCAAAAGGAGTCTGATGGCTTTGAAGAGAGTATAGTGTATACGACGACTTCAGTTCCTCGTAAAGAGCTGTTTGACAGCAAGGTAAAGCGGTGAAAATATTCCAAATATTGCATACACTTAAACTGATATTGATTTTTTTTGGGGGGGGAGCGAAAATAAGTTTTGCTGTTTTGTACATTGCTTAGCTTCCATGTCAGGACACCAGTCTGCTGAGTTAGATCGTTCTGAAGTCTCTTTAAGAGGCCTTCTTTATTTTGCAACTCCACTCCAAAAGAACAGAATAGAAAAATAATAATAGACCCTGTGTACTAAAGTAATATGAAATCCAAAACATGGGTTCTTATATTTACATAAGGTAGTGGTTTTCAGAGTCTGATGTGTCCACAGAAAGCAATGCTGACAGATTAAACTTTTCACAGGAGTGGCAGAAAAGATTACATCAAAACACAAATATCTAATGTCAATAAAGGTTGCCTAAATAATGTAATTTCAACTTAATTTTGCATTAAATTAAAAAAATGTTGTCTCATTTAAATTCCATTTTGCTCACATGCTGCTGATTTTGTATCTATAACTGTTTGTTTTTTTTTGTCCTGCAAGCAGTTGACATTCCTAAAGTTTAAATTCATGATGACCTGGCTGATGATCTGGTGAGTGTGATGTTTTTGTAGATGTGAATTATTATCTTGGCAAAGGGAATTATCATCTTTTTTGATATGTATTTATGTTTTGGCTGAACGTTGCCCTGAACCCTTAGTTAACCACAGCATAGACAAACCTTCAGTTTACTTATATTATCAGAACCACTTATTTAGAGTGGAAAACAAAAGTGAATGCATCTGAAAGGTTGATAATAATCCCTAAATCCACAAAAAAAAAAACTGTATGAACATGCACGGTTATGAAAGTAAGAAAACACTGCATTTAAAAAAAAAAGAATAGTTCAAACATTTTGGAAAATAATGCTTCTTACTGAGATTTAGGTGAGTAGATCACTCTCACATTTGTCCCTTTAACATGAAGCTGGATCCAGGAGATTTTAGCCCAGCTTAGCATAAAGACTGGAAACAGGGGGAAACAGCTAGCCTGGCTCTGTCCAGTGGTAACTAATTCCACCTACCTGCACCTGCAAGTCCTTTGATAGAGCTACACTCGATGTCTCCACCTGTTTCTTTATGCTAAGCTAAACTAACCTCCTGGCTTCAGCTTCATATTTAACAGACAAACATGAGAGTGGTATTAATCTTCTCATCTCTGCAACAAAGTGAAAAGTGCATTTCACAAAATGTCAAACTATTCTTTTTTACGTTTCTGTATTTGATGTTGGCAAGGAGCATTCAGAAATCTGGCAATGCACATCTTGCACATGATCATTTATTGTTAGTAAATGAAAAATTACATTATAATTTCTTGCACAGTATATTATCTTATACAGTCAACAATAAAGTATGAAGATTTGTATATAGTGTTAACTTTTTAATTAGAGATGTACCGATTTTAATTTTATTGGCCAATTCCGATTTTTTAACAGTGACCTGCCAATTCCAATTTTTGCCGATTCCAATTTAGTTTCTTTCTAAGAACTATAATTGACAGCATGCACAAACATTTTTGTAATTTTTCTGTTGTGGAAAATTCAATTGCATGTTCATAATAAAACATTGGCTATTAAATCACCTACATTTTCTACAAAACCTTCACTCAACATATGTCACAATAAAAGTGCTCCAGGTTACTGGACAAATAAAATATACCTTAAAATAAAATGCAGTATATCCCACTTTATATAACATGTTTTACTTTCCCAAAATAAAATAGGTGCTTCATATCTATATAACAACACACCTGGAGGAGCAGCTCATCACTAAAATGAGATTATGTCAGTCCACCTTAAGTCAGTAAGCCTGTCAGTCTATAGTCTGGGCAGCAGTTCCCACAGCGCAGAGGCAGTAAACTCCTCTCAAGTTGTCGCTAAACTCTTTCACTTTAATCAGGAGCTAGGAGGAGATTTAGCTTTTACTCACTGACAAAAAGCCTAAACTGCACAGTGCACTGATACGATCACAGCTAACTTTAAAGCAAAGATCTAAGTCGTCTCTGTTCATCTTCACCATAACCACACGTTCCTCTCTCTTTTCCTCTCTCTCTACCCCTCACTCACTAATGTTATGCACAGTTATTCCATTCGCTAATTGTATAACACATTTTAGTTTTGAAAAGCTATTGTAGCCTACACTTGTGGAAACCTTCTCTCTGTGCCTGTCTGATCCTCAGTGTGCTGTGTCTCTGTGTGCTGCGTCTCTGTGTGCTGCGTCTCTGTGTGCAGCGTCTCTGTGTGCTGCGTCTCTGTGTGCTGCGTCTCTGTGTGTGCAGCACAGTGATGCTGTGATGACTCTGTGAGTGCTGTCACCGTTGTCTGATGTAAAACCATCAGAATCATTTATTGCCAAGTAGATTTCTCGCACAAGGAATTTGACTTGATGTCACGGTGCATAACAAGAAACAACACAAACAAAATATACACTAAACAAAAATAGAACCACGAGAAAAGCAAAAATATGTACAAGTGCAGCACGTGTGTTAATTAAATTTGACCGGCAGAAAAAATGTGATATATGAGATTGATCTCGGCCGGTCACGGGCGATCAGCTGAAAATCGGCCGCTGGTCAAAAGCGGTGCATAATACTGGTAAAGCATGTAATTACGCCGCAGCTCGTGTCATAGCAGGATAAACACAGTTTGGCGTGCCAATTAGCGAGCGATGATAGCGATACTGTCAATGCTTGCTTCTTAACTAAATCAAACATAGCAATCAATACTAGGAGCTACAGCTGTGTTTATCTATTTGTGAAGTTGATGTGATGTTATTATCATGTGCAGTCTTGTAATTGTATACTGCAGGTCATTGACTGTTCATTGCCCCCTTGTTCACTGAATTAGTAACCTAATCAGTGTCTGTGTTGTGGAAGAATGCTTTCAACAAAAGCGCTGGTGTCGTCTAACAAAGTGTTAATGAGGCAGATGAAGCAGGACTGTGCTAACCTGTAACCATGGTACCTGAGAATGTCAGCCAACAAAAGACTTGAACACTTCAGAGCCCCTGCCAAAACACACACACACGCACACGCACACTCATCACTCACACTTCCTCGCTCCCTCCCTCTTCCTCTCCGAGCTCCAGGTTTATGATTACTTTGTTCCTGTAGGAAATATAACCCAGCACCTTTCCATCTCTCTGGGTTCAGCAATATAGGATGCTGAGAATTTTGTTTATGGTCAACCGTGTGTGTGTGTGTGTGTGTGTGTTGGGGGGGGGGTCATCTCCATCTGCAC
>JAOVVB010049551.1:0-14758 GCA_028570985.1 Heterobranchus longifilis
CAGAAGATAAGACAATATTTTCTACCACATAGCGTTGTTCATTATGTCATTCTTGCTTAGTTTCAGCACAGTAGCACTGAGGTGTTGTCTGTGCGCCTGGCACTGTGGTTTTACTACTAGCAGAGAGAGTGCAGGGCAGAGGGGTTGTTTAGTTGAATATGTTAGTCTAGTCTGCCTGACTCATCAATCCTTTATCTGACTGAGGTTTGTGCAAGTTAGAATCTATGGCCCCGACCATGGCTCTGAAATATCAGCAGCCTAACTGGGCTGTGTATTGATAAATCCATGATGCTGTCCATGGTGCTGAAGTAGCAGACGGATTTGTAATTGTGACTTTTTTCTGAGATAAAAATTAACAAATTGCCTACTGCTTGTACCTACCTGTAGGCGCCCAGTAAAATATTTCATTGGTACTCAAATGTACAAAATAATTACACTGGAATTTGAGAGCTAATTTAAAACATTTTCAGTAGTGCTCCATGCCAATAAAATGAACACATTCAATGTTGATAATGTGCCATATCTCTTATTTCATTCACTACTTCTCAAATGTGTTTGTCTGGAGCTAATCAGTTAGCAAATATATTAATATTAAATTCAGCCACTGTCAGTAGATAGCAGTAATCACAACAAGCACGAATAATGAAGCACAGAAAACCGTGTCAGTGCTTAAATAATCTATAAACATCAATAGATAAAACATCCAGCGCACACATCATACAGATGACAGGTATTGTTAACACTGACTGTACTCTATGTCTACACGCTACAACGCAATTTCAACTGATGCTGCTGCTCATCTGGTGTCACATCATAATTTGCCGTCGGTTGATTAAACTTTCCATCATTTATGTTAATTGCAGGATGGGGTGATTTCTTTTTATACTCGGCTCTTTCCTGGTTGGCAATTTTCTGGAGTCTACTAAATCAAACTATTAAGAAAATCATAAATTCTTTCTTTTATTGTTGTTAAGAAAATGCACACTAAACCGCTTTCAAATCCCACAGCCTGCAGTGAAAGATCCCTCTGATTACTGATTACACATTGTGCGCCGTGCAATTTAAAGAAGTTTCTCTGGTTTTAAATGGTTTTTTTTGTTTGTTCCCCCCCCCCCCCCCGCTGTAGGGCATGAGATGTAATGTTCAGTTTGAATTATGTGAGTGATACAACCCTCACAATATATACTGTCACAGCATGAAGCGCACAAAAGAGCACATTGATCATATGTATGGACCGGAAAGGGTTTGGAGTGCAGTTCCTCTCCTCTTCAATCTCCTCCTTTTGCCCCGACTATTCTGAACAACACACTTATCTCTGCCAGATATAGTTTTGCACTGTAAAAAGCACATAATAAGCAAGCATGCACCATTTGTGTATGTGTGGGGGTTTTTCATGCGTGCACATGTGTGTCTGTGCATGCCTTTCTCACAACCCAGACATGGCGCAGAAACAGAGGGGGACATCTGCAAATTGAATTCTGCCCAAACGTGACAGTGATGAAGTGTTGTTCATAGCAGCCGTGATTGTCTCTATCTTCACTCCTGTCCGTGAGTATTATAGCAGGCCTGCTCGCTCCACGGGCTGCAACCCCACCACAGCTAGCTCATCTATTAATGACAGTATTGGAAAATCAAATTCATACTAGATACATGTTTTATCAGCTGGAGCTGGCAGGAGAGAGGGTTGGTGTGTGTGCGCCTGCATCCTTCTCGCTGCATGTTTTTTTTTTTGTTTCTCCTTGTAAGATCTGGTGTCCTTAGCCCTCCGGCCGGCTTTTAATAATAGGATAAGGTGCGGAAAATTGATCCGGCTTCACAGGCGCAAGCTTTTAGGATTACGTCAATAATAAAACAAAGTTTGGCCTTTCCCTATCCTGCATTTCTCTTCAGGCGAGCAGAGGACCTCTGTGCTGCTCTATGGCTCTCTTTGTGGCTTCAAAAGGAGAGAAGAGGAGGAGGAGGAGGAGGACAGACGAAGAGAAGGAGGATAAGGTGTGGTTACCTGGGGATCTAAGAGAATTTAGAGAGAAATCTAGGCGCAGGTGTCTCAGTGGAGCTACCTTTCTCCTACAGGGGGTAAAAGAGCGCCGGGGAAGCGGAGAAACATGAGGGGAAAGGAGTCAAAAGTAAAGAGGGGTGGAGGGCAGGTCCTGGAGAGAGGAGAGAAATACAAGCTCGCAACACAGGTCATGTTGAATAAAGAAGCGATTGATCAAATGGAGAAAGTAAAGAACGGTAGCGCATTGGTTAGCAGCTTACATATGTTCAACAGCAGCGCTGGATGCCCTGCAGGTGTGCTGGAAATAGTGCAGCAGAGGAAGGATTTCAATACCCCGCTCTTCTCTTCAAACAAACACTTGAAAAGGTAAAGTGGAAAAATATGGCTCCCCATATCCAGTTCCTTGAAAATCAATGCTCTCTGAAGTTTGGGTAACAACAAATAGTATACACAGCCTCCTATAAAAGCATATGGGAGATCCTTCTTTTCTCTGCTGCTTCTCTTTTTCTGTGGGTGTTTTTTTTTTTTTTTTTTCTCCCCTCCTTTTTGGTATTCTGGACACAGAAGCACTCAGGCCCAAGCTTCCCTCCTGTGATATGTGCTGTACTGCTCTCGTTCCTCTTTTCCTCCGCGCCTCCACATCTCACTAAATGGCAGGCGAACACAGACGAGACTCAGCTGGTTGACTGACTCCTTCAGTTCACAGCAACAATGGCTGGCGGTGGGAGACGGGGCGGCTTCGATGGCTATAGCCCCCCATAAACTAGAATCGTTTCTCTCCTCCTCTCTCTCCATATATACGTCTGTTCCTTTTTCTCTCTTAGCAGAGCGCGGCTGCTGTCAAGAGTCTGAGTGATGTAAGGGTGAACTTGCACTGACCTCTCTTCTCGTAATAAGGATGGAGTGACAGAGCCTTCATCATGACACAGGCCGACAGTGAGGGAAAGGGAGATAGACCGTGCGTGTTTGTGTGTGTGTGTGTGTGCACAGCTTTCTTAAAAATGGGCGGCACCAGCAGCAGTCCCTGCATCATAGTTTACGAAGGTTAAGCAAAAAAATGTCTCCAAATTTCATCATTCTCAGCAAAAGCGCGAGAGGACAAAACAAAGAGAAATAAACCTCTCAGCGGCTGGGAACTTCTGAGGTTGAGGGACAAAGTCACACCAGAGAGCAACAAGCATCCTGGGTAATTCTTGATGAGTATGGTTGCCATGGTGAAGTCCAGCCGAGTCCATTCCTTCTCTGCGTCTGACATTAGAGCGGTCGGAGCTTCGGGGGCCCCCGGTGGGAAAAAAGCTACTTAACATTAACGAAAGGCCCTCGACTTTGCCACTCTGCTTTTCACTTTAATTTTTTCTGAGGAGCGTTGTTGCTGTTTATTGAAATGCACAGAACAAATATAGTGTGCACAGAGCAGAGGCCGGCAGGGGACTAAGCGTGAGGGTACTTGAGGTCAACAATGGGAAACATTTTCATGCGTTTGCATGTCCCCTCTTAAGGCCTCCTGCCCTTGAGCCATTCGAGTGAAATGAGAGAGCACACCAGAAACAGCACTTTCTCTGAATATTAGCAAGCATGAGTAACGCTGCACACGAAACCATATCCTCACATGACATCTCTATTGAATAATAGAGAGAAAGAAATAGTTGGAGATTTGGGAAAATAACTATTTAATGTGAAGCTGGAGCCAGTTAGCTGAGCTTGGAAACAGCCAGGCTCTGTCCTTCCTGACGACAAGACTTACTGGAGTCATGGTTGGAGGCAACAAGTGGCAGATTTTGTTGCCTTTGGACAGAGGCTTGTTTCCAGTCTTTGTGCTAAGATAAGCTAAAGAGCTCTAGCTTAACCCTGAAGGGACAGATATTAGATTATATTATAGCTGGGGCCAGCACCAACAAATAAAAGCGGGTCACGTTATGCTGGGTAAATAAAACATTAAGGGGGGTGAAATGAGGAAAATAATTAGGAAAGAGATCATGGTTTGGTTAAAATAAGTTGATTTGTTACGTAAATTAATTTATGTAGTCTACGTGTCAACATGCATCAACATTGACTTTTAGTTTCACGCAGCACACGAACAGCAGTCTCCTGGGTCAAGGTCCTGTGTTTGTTTGATCCAACCACCACCACCCCTCCCCTCTGCCCTAAAAAGACTTTATAGGTCTTAATACTACGTCACATTAGTTCTGGAGCAGTTCCTCTGAGCATCTAATATTTCTGCAGATGGGTTTACATTGGTGTACAGACAAAGCTTCAGTATTTGATTCGTGTGGAGTTGCATTCATGGAACTTAACACTGATCAAGAAAAACAAAGTGCTGTACTAGTCTTGCATTGCCAGGTCTATCTCCACAGTGCTGTGTCAGAGCTGGAGTATGGTCTGGCTGTGCAGAGTTGTTATTTTGGAATAGGGGAAAAAACGCCGTGGTTTGTTTGTATTTCTTTAAACCAATGACAAATGTCTGGAGCAGCGATGGTGTCCTCCATCTTCATTGTACTGGACTTCATGAAAATGTATGTTATGAGTACGAAATGTTTTGTGCAAAAAAGGTTTTGTCTTTATCAAAAGATAGTCGAAGGGCCCTGACATCCGGTGCGTGAGAAAGCGCCAGATGTCAGGCTTTATCCCAGCATATCCGGTAAGCCAGACTGCTGTTGATGGAATTGGTGTTGTGTAACTGCATATGACAGTGATTACTGAACAGGGGGAAAATTAGATATAAAACTCTGTCTTTTATATAAACCTGTTCCAAATAAAGCTGGGAGGAGGCCACGGGGTAGACCCAGGACTAGGTGGAGCGATTATATCTCCACACTGGCCTGGGAACGCCTCGGGATCCCCCAGTCAGAGCTGGTCAATGTGGCCCGGGAAAGGGAAGTTTGGGGTCCCCTGCTGAATCTGTTGCCCCCGCGACCCGACCCCGGATAAGCGGTAGAAGATGGATGGATGGATGGATGGATAAGGCTGGTGAATGTGGTGAAATCTCTATTAGCGTTAACTGTGCTTGTGTGCTGACTTTGTCCTGACTTGTCCCTAACTCTTGTTCCAGTGAAAGGAGCCTGAATGGCACTCACGAACAGCTATAATCACAGACCAAGCACACTCATTCTCCTGCATGGCAGGACATCATGAAAGCTTTTATCGTACACTCCCACTGGTCAGCAGTAAAGAGAGTGAATGAGTGGGACTGACCTTTCAGATAAACTAAATACCTGAGGCTTGCTTATGCACGTGTGTGTGTGTGTGTGTGTGTGAGTAGGAGAATGTAAGAAAAGGAAAGACAGAGAGAAAGAGAGGACAAGAGTTTTCACCAGTGGTGCAGCTATCAGCACCAATACGCATCAAGCCCAAAGCAGCCGAGTCCTGATGTCATGGATGACCTTTACAAGATCAGACCTGCCACTTCAGTTACAGATCAGTCCAGGAACACACACCTCGACCGCACTTCACCCTCCATGCTCTATTTTCTCATGTCCCACCTGTTAGTGTGTATGTCGCTGCTTATGTGTGTTTGTTTCAAAGCAAAGAAGACTTTGGGGAGCTTTTTTGACAAAAAAAAACAAAACAAGTACACTTGTGGAAGCAGCTGGAAGTCCACTTTTAGATTTTGACGTATTAACAAAAGATCTACTTGAGGGTAAAAGAAATCAATGTTGGAACACTTAGAGCTCTTTCCTTCACATCTGTAGCAAATGATTGTGCGTCTGATTGAAGAAAAGTATCCGAATTTATACACTTGTAGGAATAAAAATACTGTTAAGAGTGGATAAATTGTATGCTTCTGCTTTTGCCTTAAACGCAGGTGGTACACTCGCTTTTATCCAACAAACCACTTCGCTCACAACAGCTTGGCGGCTACAGAGGCGCACTGCCTTGAGGTATCTTCCTGGGAGCTTTTCTGTGATGCTCCTAGAAGATATAAGTTGGGTCTGTTTTGTTGACGAGAGACGAGTATGGTATATCTGCAACAAGTCTACCGACACTACATAGCCTACGGGGGGATGAGAGAGCGAAGATGAAAAGAGGCGGAAATCAGAGGGAGGAACAAACTCGAAAGTTTTTCTTCCTTCTGAAAATAGCATGTGTCGAGTGAGTGACGCAGTGGCCTTTGAGATGAGGATACATCCCCCTGAGAGTGAGAGGAGACAGGGTGGGAGGTGGGTGGGGGGGGCGGATCAGAGGAGGCTGCAGCTGTGTGCTCCGCAGCCTAACATGTTGACAGGTCATTGCATCTGCAGGCTCAGAGTTTCACATTGTTTCATCCCCCATTTAAGCCTATAATGACAAACATCCTGACAGCCCGATTTCATTTTCTCATTTCAAAAAATCTTGTGAGAAAAAAACAAAAACAAAGCCTGAATTTAATTTCATCTTCCCTCTATTCATACGCTGAGCCGGAAGATTCAAAATCCTATTAGAATCGCTACAGCCAACAAAGTTGTAAAGAGCCAGCGAGAGACCTTGTTAATGATGTGAGATTGCAGTAATATTTAATCACAATGATGAGAGATTTAAAGAAAAAAAAAAAAACAACGGTTTTCTCGGGACATGATGGCAATTACAGCTTGCGATTGGAAATCTACAAAGGCACATTAAAGTGTTACTATGATCCCCTCTGTTGTCTTTAAGATGTTTTGAAGAAAAGGTCCCAGAGGTCTTCTCTATGCATCGCAAAAGAAAGCCATAATCCTATGATCTAGTTGTATAGATCAAGATTACAAGTGATCTACTGATGAGAGTCTACTATTGGGTCCTGAGGGCAAATTTATTTGGAGTCTCACACCAGCACTCATCACTTAACCAACCACAATAAAGGACGTTATCATCCAAGGACCATCTCTCTCCTCCTCCCGCTCGCAGTCATTAGCATAAACTATGCACTGCAGTGTTTACCGCATATGACATCAGCTGTGATAGCTGCGAAATTGATTGCTATTTCAAGCTCTGTAGTAGGTTCCTGTGGGTAATTTGTGTGACTTTGCAGCAGCTGATTTTGATGAAGTGGTTTCTGTCTGGACCAGGGTACGACAGCTGCAGCATGTAGAATAGCTAACTGGTGACCTGCGCGTGATATGCTGCCTCGCATCTATACTGACTTTAGATGTAAAGTGCATGGAAAGCAGCTCTTAATTAATGTGGAGTATCTAAGGGCTGGGATATGGTGCCCTACTTACTGGCTTTAAAGGATGAGATATATTGCAATGGCATCACCATATTCAAAAAGTGACACAACAGTGGATTGGCCATTGTTTATGAGGTTTTCTAAAGCATGAATTGTTTTTTTTGGGCCAACAAGCCGACATTATCTCCTCATTGTTAGCAAACAGTTGTTACACATCCAGCAGACACTGAGTAACATTAGTTTGGATTCATGTTTCTGACCACATGATGAAGGCAAGTCCAGTATTCACTCTACTTTTAGCTCTGTTTTAGTCTCCACCAACTCCTGAGGAAAGCATCTGGCTCTTTAGCTGCTAACTGCATTATGTACATTAGCTAGATGCTAACTTTGTGTGTCTGCTGTGCTCGTCGGGTACCGTACATTGGGTTTCTCAGAGCTTTTTCACTTAAAATACTACCTGTTAGAAATTAGGTTGACTGAAACAAAACTGTAAAGTTGTGAGTCATAAAACCAAAAAAAAATGAGCTAAAAGACGATTAAATACCCCAGGGGAATTGCCCAGATGGGTGACAATTATATAAAAATATTGATTAGTGTAGCTTTAGGTTCTGTGCATCCTCAAACAGAGGAATGAATGTCAATATAACTTTAAGAATTTACAACAAAAAAAGTAAATCACCAGCACTGTAAAAAAAAATATATGGACGTAGTCTCCGTGACGTCACCCATAGGTTTCTGAAGAGCCAAAATAAAGCTCAATGTGGTTAGCTCCAATCGTCGCCATCAGTGCCTGACACCGCCTAGCTTCCAGCTAATCTAAAAAGGGGCAAAGAGATGGAGCATGGATGGAGCTATGGCGGGCCAAATGAAGCCTACGGTCTATGCTATGCACCTGTCACTCAAAACGGCGACGCCCTTAATTATGCATAACTTTAAGCCATAATATAATTGAAATGGGAGAGTTATGCAGAAATCCACCTCCTGTACAATTGTCATGAATGGGGAAATTAGCCAAAAAACTTTTTTTGTACCAGGCTGTAAACATTTTAGCTGTAAAGTTGGGCATTTTAACATGGGGGTCTATGGGGATTGACTCGCTTTTGGAGCCAGCCTCAAGTGGCCATCCAAGGAACTGCAGTTTTTCGCACTTTCGCTGTGGTTTAATTTTTCAGCCCCAGAGGTTGCCGCTTGATCACCATTCTTTGACCCAAACTTTTTAAACATGGTGTTTCACAGCAATGGAAGAAGTCATGCCGCTCCAAGCTCAAGAGCTTATTCAAACTTTTTATTCAATTTAGAAATAGAGTACTCTTCAAAGGGCAGGGAAACTGATATTCGAACACAATCAGGTGAATAAGGCAGAATCCGTGCAGGGTTGGATTAAAGGGTGACTCTTAAATCCAGCTCAACCAAGAGATTTATAAAAATTCCACATAATAGCGTCTGGGAATAGTCAGTGCTGCAGCAACTATCTTAAATATTTTATCAACCATAAAAGTCAGTCAGCTGGTGCCTAGTAATGTGTATGCCCAAAGTATTGATCATAAAAAATGTGAGATGAAAATAACACTCAAACTAAACTTTTTAAGGACCCTTTTTCATTATGTGGCAGTTTTTACAGTTTACAGTACAGCTAAGAAACTGTTTAATTGTCAAGCTACAGTACACCAATAACACTAACTTGTGTATTTAAACATGCATGTATGTGAAAGCATATATATATATATATATATATAATAATGTTCTTAACATGGACCCCAGGAAGAGTAGTTGTTACCGTGGCAACAGCTAATGGGGCTCCAAATAGCCATATACAATAAACTGCAAATGCAAATGAGCTGACAGGAAGTTGAGATTTCAGAGAGAATATGCAAAACAAATATCAAATATAAAGGAGCCACAGGAAGCCATTAGTGCAGTACACAACAGGGTACATAGTACAGGTTTATTTCAACATTTTACAACAGCTCTACACCTCAAGGACAGACTGCATCTGCAGCTGAAAAGGTGCCTGGCATGTTGCAGTTTTGCCAACTTGTCATGACGGTTGGTAGTCTGCGTGACCCATGGTGGTCTGACACACTTTGGTGTTTTTTGGAAAATAGTTATGTGAAGTTTAGATGGTTGAGCATTAATCATTTAGGGAAATATCCCTTCTTTCCTGTTTGTGCGTCTTTGCCCAGAGTGATGTTAGACCCCATTTATTGGGGCAACAGCAATATTTTATGTGCCCCAGTAAGTAAGTAAACAAGTAAATAAATAAATAAATAAAGCTTATTCTTGATGAAACAAAATCTGTATCCAGGACAAGGCATGGGGTAAATAGGAATGGCACTATTGAGGAGCATTGCACGACTGGCCACCTGAAACACCGGGGGTTTTTCCCAATGAGTCCATCAACACAAAAAAAGTCTGTTTGGTAGTCTCACCATAGACTGTGTGTGGCAGGGTAATAAATTCATCACATACCACAAGTCCATCTTTCTTCCTCCAACAGTTTAACTTTTCTGCAATCTAACTTCCACACATTGAAGACTGTTTTGCACATGAACTGACCAAGTCAGCCTGACAAATTACGCTGCCTTCAAAGTGCTGAGAATTACAAGTTGCTCATGTAATGTGGATACCTTGTCAAAAGCTAATGGATAAAGAGATGGGTTTTTACTACTACATTTTAGGGATGCACTGATACCACTTTTTTTCAAACCAAGTACTACTTACATTTGGGTACTTGCAGATACCGAGCACTGATACGAGTACTAGGGTTGGATATTGTTTGGGTTTTTTTTTGCACCGGTGGTGGACGCCAACAGTTCCTGAAAGAATCCTTTAACAAGATAAGCTAGATGGTATCAAGTGAGATAGTGTGATATAACTGCCATATTATGTACCACACTAAGGTGAATGTATTTAAAAATGTAACAATTTATTTCACCAGTCAATTGGGAACAAACTGATGGCAGAAGGGAACTGTACAACATCAGCTTGAGTTACTCAGATTTTCGAGTCTACCTGCAGCGTGACTTTCCGAGCTGCACATGAAAGCACCATGACATGCCGACACGCTACTTTACCGCTTGCTGTTTATTTACAAAACTAAAAGGGTGTTTCCATGTTTCCACACTGACACGATTTTACAGTTCTGCTCCTTCTCCGTCATCTCCCTCCAGCGGTTGGCCGTGGTGTTTCAGTTCTATACTGGACGGTAAGCCAACTGTTAGCTGTGTCTTTAGCTGCTGACTTCTGCATGTTCCGCTGTTGTTTAGCTTTAAGCTTTTTAACCATGTTTAATCCAGCTATTAGCTAACGGTGGGCCAACGTTACCTGCTGCCAAGTACATACCCAACACTAGTTTGCAGTCTGCTCTACTTCTGTCATCGTTTATCATCTTAAAGTATTTCCACACTGCTGACACCGCTGCTCCTCTGCCTACGCGGTCAACTGACGAGAGGTGAATCACGTTTTTATGAGTACGAGTACATGAGCACAGTATTGGACCTGATACCGATACTGGATACTGGTTCCTAATTTTGGTACTTTCACAGCACCTAGACCTGCTTCTTAATAAAAAAAAAAAGAAAGAAATCTCACTTTTCTTTACAATATGGGACCTTGAAATGCAATTCTGCATTCCTAGACTGGTCAATGAATGTACATACCCATAGGCTGTAATACATGTTTGACAAGTAGCTAAATGAGCAGTGCACACATTCAGTACATTGCAAAAGGAGAAACTGCATTAGGTCTCCATCAGTTCAGCAGGCTGGATGGAAAGGTCGCCGAGGTTGTGACTCACAGAGGAATCCTAATCAGGCCGTGTTGCAACTCTAATTAATTACAGCCTAGAGGGCAAGAGATCATACAGAGACCTACAAGCTAGCACACATGCAAACACTGACTCGCACGCACTCAGAAACACACAAAAAGGAAAATTGTATCCTTGGATTGTCTTACACTGATGCACATATCTGTCTGTGATGTTGAATGCTTTCCAAGAGTTAGTTGATGAAGTGTAACTTGAACTTATATTCTACAACTTTCCCACAGCTTGCTGCCTCAGTAAGCCATGTCCAATATTTTTCAGATAATGACTTTTGACAAACTCCAGGAGCACTTGCCGGGACTTGTTGCATCCAGCTGTTTTATGTGTGGGCAGCAGCAGCAAGACAGCAAAAGTCTGCACGTGAAAAACCACGAGAGTCACAGTGGCTGTCTCGGAATCAATTCAGAAATCAATGTCAGTATCTTTAATTGTGATTTTCATTGGGCAGAATAGTCCAGAGAGAAATATTTCTTATCAGTGTTGAAGAACTGACACTAATACTTGACATTTTTTAGATTATTTTTTGTATTAGGTTAACTCCTGTCATGGCTGCCACGGAAAAATGTCAACATGATGTCACATCAACTGCTAACAATAAATACACCATCAAACAACAAAATGGATCCAGAAATGGACCAATAGCAGCATTTTTGGGAAATGCTTGTTAGAGTTAGATGAGGAGATGCCATACTCATCCATGAGCAGTAAATATTTGCCTCGAGCCAGTTAGCTGAACATAGTACTGGAAACAAGAAGAAACACAATATTCGTCTTATAAGTCTTCCACCTAGTCCCGCCCTACTGTGCTGTGATTGGCTAGTGCCCTAACCATGACCTCTTTACCATGACCTTAAATGCGTCCAACCTCGACGTGTCGTCCTCCGTCGATGTGACGAGTACGAGCCAATCACAGCACACTAGGGCAGGGCTAATCAAAATTTGTGCGTGGGAAACAGTTAGCACCTCTAAAGCTCACTAATACGTCTCTGTTTTGTTTTATTTGTAACAAAACCGAACTGCCTTCCAACCTTATGTGACGCTCAAGGCTCATTTATGCTCAACAATGTTGGATACGTATACGGATTCAGACGGAGCCTTCTGTCTGTACTTGTACGCACTCAATTCGTCCGTATTTGTGCACATTTTCTGAAAGCTTATGGTTACGGACAAAACAGAGCAGTACCACCGGAAATTGTCAGGACAGTGCAGCCAATAGTTCAAGCGAGACACGACCATAGGACACAACAAAGACATTTTAAATATTATATTAAATTTCAGTGAAAAGAATTCTCCGTCCACATGTCACAGTGTATTTAATGGCCTCACAGACCACCGCTGTCTACAACGCTGCCTCCACTTTTGCCTCTTTCTTCAGAGGTACGTTATTACGACCTCCTCTACCATTGCCATGTTTGTTTTTTTCTTGAAAGATTATGACCTTTTTCTCATGAGATTGTGACGTTTTCTATAAACATTACACCTTTTGAAACACTGTGACTTTTTATCAAGAGACATATATTTTTATTGCATTGTCACAATCATCCACGATTATCCCGATAATGGAAATTCACCACGATCAACTTATTGTGAGTGTTATTATAGTATAGTTATTTTCCCATCCATAGTGGTTACATAATTTGTAATGGACATACCTATTTAGGTACATAAAGGGAGTATAAATGAGCCTTAAGACTTCAGGTCTTTACGTGGATTAAACAAACAAGATGTATCATGTGAGTTAGTGAATTTAAGGTGCTTGTAGGCATAATTTGACTGCAGCTTTACTGGACAGATATGAGAGTGGTATCAAACTTCACATCTGACTCTTGGTAAGAAAGCAATATGCCTATTTCCCTAAATGTCACACTATTGCTTTAACAGTAGGAGTACATGACTCCTTTAAAAATACCAGCTACCACACATAGCCCTGGATAATATACTTAACTGTATAATAATGGCACATAACATATTGACCACATAAAAAAAAAAAAAAAAAAAAAAAAAAAATTCCAGAAAGGTTATTGTCTGTTTTAATATTGGATACTGCACTTGTGTTTGTGGCAGCAGCATTAGAGAGGCCAGTGTGTGGGAGCTGTGATTAGCAGAGCCAGAGGCTTCCAGGGCAGCGCTGTTTGCAAACAGTGAGAAGAGCAAGGGCAAGCCAAAGCAGGGGATCACTGTGTGTGAGTGTGTGTGTGTGTGTGTGTGTGCGTGTGCGTGTGCGTGTGCGTGTGCGTGTGTGCATGCATGCATGCATGCATAATGATTTTTTTTGGAGGGGGGGGGGGGGATTAGACAGTGATGAGTAAAACTTTGCTGACTCAAATTCTGGAAGTCACGTCCGGCTCATCATTCGCTGTAAAATTGTGATCTTTGACAGGCCCGAGATCAAAACAGACTGATCAAAAAAAAAAAAAAAAATTACGGTGATAAATCATCGACTAACAAAAAGGATGGCCACTGTGAATATGTTAACCTTGAGTTTAACATTTTTGCTAATGTGCTGAGTGGGTGAAAAACACTGACTTAACTTCAATAATGCCAAGTTCTCAAACTCATACTGATGCAGAGTACATATTTTCCTAATCGATTTGGGAGCAAATCCTCCACTGAAGGCAAACAGGACGTTAGTATTCATGGGGGCACGTATGCCTCTCACTATGTTAATAATGCTGTCTTCAGACAGGCTCAGGCTATAATGAGGATTTGCGAATTCAAATCACAGTCGGCTACATATGTCAATGCCATCAATATACCGCAGCTCGAGCTCTACAGTTTCCTCTCCGTTTCTGACAGAGGCCGGCTTCTTGACCCTCCCCACCCCAACAAGGAAGCAGTAAGGAAGTTATCGGTGCTCCCATCAGATAATGACAAGATGATGACTGGCCTCTGGCCCCGGCTTCATGGTTTACAGGAGAGCCGTTGGCGAGCAAAGGGCATAAAAAGAGGAAAAAAATAGAGAGGAAAATGGAGAGGTCGGAGCACCACTGCTATTTACTACTTGTCAACATATCAGCAAGTGTGATGCAAGCAGGCCGGCGGAATTCAATTCCCTCCACTTTTCAAAAATGCACTTGCAATCTTTAAATGCCTATTTCAGTTTCTCTGTACGGCTTTTTAACTGTGTTTTCTTACAATGAGAGCCGATCTCTGCTTTAACTATGTTTAATAAATGTTTAATAGGATGGGTACATGAGAGTCAATCTACTTTAGCCTGCCCGCTCTCTCTGTGTATTGAACAGTAAGTGTTTATGGAAATGAGCGCTGGCTAGCAACTCTCCCTCTGGTCTGCTCTCAATGGGTGCTATTTATTCACATGAAAAAGAGGGAATTTAAAAATGGGAAATTGTTTTTACATCAAGTCGGACGTAGATTGTGATTTTTGAACACCTGGGCAGCTTAAGTGCATTTCCTCATACTCCATATCATCATTATACAAAACACTACCGAGCTGCAGCAGTGTTTATTTGCTACAACATCCCTCGGTCTCTCTTTAAGCTTCCCGAGCTACTCCTCTCTTTTACACTTTCACTTCTAAATAGTTACTTTGAAGAATGAACTTCGGGTCATTATAGCCAAAGTACTTGATTAATTAAGTAGTTAAAAGAGAAAGCACAGAGCAATGGTTTGCTGCCTTTTGGTCAACACTTGTTTGCTACTGTTTATTAAATAGGATCCTTTGGGTGAGGAGACCTCGTAAATGGGGTTAGAGCTTGTTGAAAGCAGCGTTTCGCGGTGAATAATTGGATTGCAGCTTTGAGCACGCGTGTGTTTAAATGTTGGGATCGAACAGCGCCTGGGGTGTGTTTACCTG
>JAOVVB010049567.1:0-14758 GCA_028570985.1 Heterobranchus longifilis
AATAAAAGGCCTCTGCTATATTCATGTTTTTATTGGGGGGGGGGGACAACAAATGCACATGCTCTAAATATTGAGGGGCACCCCCCCAAAATCTACACCTCTGACCACGGCGTTACGACTTTTTTTCTCATAAAATTGTGACTTTTTCTGGAAACATTAGGATTTTTTTTCCTGAAAAAATTACGTTTTTTTCACCAAACATTCCAACTTTTTTCTCAAAAAAATTATAGCTTTCTTTCTGGAAACATCACATTTTTTCTCAAAAAATGTGAATTTTTTTTCTGGAACCACTCCAACTTTTTTCTCAAAAAATTTTAACTTTTTTTCTGGAAACATTCCAACTTTTTTTCTGGAAACATTAAAAACATTTTCTCGAAAAATGACAACTTTTTTCTCTAAACATTACGACTTTTTTCTCATAAAATTGTGACTTTTTTCCTCTAAACATTACGACTTTTTTTCTGGAAACATGACGACATTTTTCTAGAAACGTTACAACTTTTTCTCCTCCCAGTAGTTGCTCCTCTGCCTGCGCGAATTGTCGCAAATTTACATCGCTGCCGTTATGAATAGTGTTGATGTGAAATATTTGCCGGCAATTATTTCGCATTTTTGTGTCATTTATTCGTCACGTCCTCGGTGTGTAACGGCTTTTACTCTGTCCAACTTTTTACAGTCTGTGGTTAGAAATCACAGACACACAGTGTGTTTTTGTTGTTGAGTAACTGAACGTTGTTTGTTTACATGAAAACTCCTCAGGGTCCTTTAAACCTACAATAACAGTTTTTTGGCAACAAATTGGCACATTGATTTCATCACCTTTTAAACTGATAAATTCCATTTTGATAATCATTTAATTCATTTATGTGTTCTAATTCAAATCCAACAGTTGTGAAGATGTGTCACTTTATACCACAAAAAACAGACCAGCACCACCTGATTTTCATAGAAAAAATGTATTAAAATTCAATTAGCATTTTACATTTAACAGGACATCAGAAACAAAAGGTAATTCCCTTTTATAAATTAAACGTATCAAAATGTCTGATTAGTCTTAGAATCACAGATATTCACACATTCTTAACAAATCCTTTGTCTTTTTAACAGGGCTAACATGTACATTATGTGCAAAAGTCATCAATCAATAATGTTTCCAATCAAACTCGTCTTTCAGTCAAAAACGTCTGGCTCTTTATAGTAATAAAACTGGTTTTCACATCACCACAGTGGCAGAAATAACTAAAATAACCAACCAAAGAAAAAGAAAAATCAACAAGAAAATTAATTGTGCTAATTGAGTTCAGCACCACAAAGACAAAGACAACAGCGCTGATGAGTTTCTGCTGACGTTGGTTTGAAATCTGGCAGATATTTATTTATTTTTTTAGAAATGTTTGGATGTAATGAATATTGTAAAATGCTAACCGGACAGACACAGTCATCAGAGCGTTTCCTCGGCGGCGACGTCCAGCTTCCTCTGAGGGATGTAAACAGTTTTGGGCGCCAGGTGTCCGCTGGTGGTTACCATGGCAGCCAGAGGGGAGAGGGGGACCGGCGTGTGGAAGAAGCTGTGCTGGGGGAGCCCGGGCCCTTTGGGGGTCATCAGAGACTGGACGACACACAACGCTCAGTTAGTCTTTAAATCTTAAAGGATGACTTCAATTTTTTTTTTTTTTATTTAAAGCAACTCGTCTTTCCAGAACAAAATGTCCCATAAAAATGAGCCTTTTTTCTCTCAACATTCCAACTTTTTCATCATAAAATTTAGACTTTTTTTTTCTCTAAATATTATTTTTCTCAAAGCATTACAATTTTTCCCTCCTAAAATTACAACTTTTTTCTCTAAATATAAGCACTTTTCCCCTCAAAACATTCCAACTTTTTTCTCATCAAATTATGACTTTTTTCCCCTTTAAATATCCCAACTTTTCCCTCCCAAAATTGTGACTTTTTTCTTGAAACATTCCAACTTTTTTCTCATCAAATTATTTTTTTCTCTCGAAATATTACAACTTTTTTCTCGAAACATTACAACTTTTTCCCTCATAAAATTCAGACTTTTTTTCTTCTCAAAATATTATTTTTCTCGAAACATTACAACTTTTCCCTCCCCAAATTGTGACTTTTTTTCTCTAAACATTACAACTTTTTTCTCATAAAATTACAAATTTCTTTTAAGAAACAAATATTTGTATTGCATCACAGACAGGACACTGTAGTAAACTGTTATTCACCACGATCAACTTATTGTCATAGTGATTTTATCGCGACCCCACGATAAAATCCATTATTGCCCCATCCAGTGAAATGACTTCAGTAATTCTCTCAGACATTCATTCATTAATTTCAAAGAGTAAAAGTCTGTTTTTTACCTGCTGTACACTGAACAGGGCCACTGGTTGCTGCTGGACGGGCACAGGGGACACGGGTTTGATGAACACCATCCCTCGCTGCTGCAGAGCCAGCGGGCCGGGCAGCGTGCCGGCACACTCCGGAGTCTGCGGCGCGGCGAAGGCGTTTCCCGGGCCGGAGCCTGAGATCAGACCCAGGTTCTGCAGGGTGAAGTTGAGGATGGCAGGACTGGGACTGTGGACGCGGTGGGCCTGCTCCACGGCGTGCGGCGAGGCGGCGACGACGTGTTTGTGAAGACGGAGGCCGGTGGGTGTAATCTCCTGAGCGAGGGCCGGTCTGGAGCCTGGTGACGACAAAATAACAACAGGTAATCCAGTTTATTTATTCATTTAATGAATGTTTATTTGTGTTGGGACAAGTGTGCTGCATAAGCCAATCCTGTATCAGTATCTGTCACTGTATTACACCCTGGTCTCAGACAAACAGTGCACTAATGCAACCACTTCATAGTCTGTATGAGCAAACATTGAAATCCATGGATAAAAAAAACTCTACACGCCGACCTGTCAATGAAAAAAGAGGCTTTAGCGATGCTAACAGACCCTGTGTTCATTAAAACAGATGTGCACTTGTTTTTGTGTTGTCAGTGTTTATGTCTAGCACTAGCATTAGCTGCTAACTTAAGAGAAAGTTTGCAGGTTTTTTAACCGGCTCCGTGGCACTACAGCAAACGGCGACAGCGGCGAGAAGTCTGCGTTCATCCGCTGGCAACACTCTGCTGGATAACTCATGTCAGCTGGTTGAAAATCAACTGGTTTCCCTCTTCTTTAGCGGTTAGCTCGTGGGTTTAGCTTAGCAGCACCATTGATACCATAGACGAGACCAGAAAAGACGTCACTGGCGTGTCCGCGTCATCGTCCCCCCTGCGCTGCCTTCTTGTCCAAATATGATCAACTTCTGGCTCCAAAAAGTCAACATGCCAACGGCCAAATTCCAAACTCAAAACAGGAGTCCACAAACCAACGGGTGACATCACTCGTACTGTCCATTGTTTTTACACAGTCTATGGTTAAATCACACTTGATAGCGTGTTTTTAAAGAAGAATTTGAGAACGTAAATGACAATTGTCAGGGCATAAAACCAACGATCTGTTGATCATGTCTCCATAATCCAACATCGGCTATATTCAGTGTTGAAAAGAAAGTGTTTAAATTGAGACCTTAAAATCAAAAGTCTAACTGAGTCGTGTTGTGTTGTTGTTTACCTGCAGTTGGTGTTTGGTAGATGTTGTATGTGGGAGTTGAGGCCTTGTTGTTGTTGTTGTTGTTGTTTTCTCTCCCTGAACCTTGGATTTCCTTGTAGCTGATGAGGGACTGCTGGGAGATCGGGATCAGGTATCCGGCCGGTACTAAAGTCTGGACGGGCAGAAAAATAAATGTCACACAGACACACAAAAGTGTTGCGTCCGAAATTCCATATTAACATGCTATTTAGTCACTAAGACAGCATGTGAGATTTCTTTAGTACGTCCCAAACCTGAGTAACCTTGGGCAGTATTACAGTATACCAGGGTTTTGTTTTTAGAAATCCCAACAGTATGAATTTCAATACCTTGAAATTCAACTTTTTTCTCATAACATTAAGATTTTTTTCTCCTCTAAATATTACAACCTTTTTCCTCGAAACATTGCAACTTTCTGACCGTCAGATTAGCTGCTCACCTTTTCCAGTAATTTAAACTGCAGAGGTTGGGTTACCATGGTTACGTGTCCAATCGGCAAGGAGGCTCACGCGGAAATTACAGATCAGCGCGTCCGAAAAGATCCACGCTCCTGTTTATTTACACTAAAGTATTTTGGACGATAGTGTAGATATTGAGTATGTCGTGTGTGTGTGTGTGTGTGTGTGTGTGTGTGTGTGTGTTTACCTCGCCGTGGAGTTGTCCCGGCGTGAGGGGCACGACTCTGACGGGCGTTAGTCCCGCCTCGCTGTCGGAGTTCGCCGTCTTGTCCTCTCGGTCCAGAAGTGTCTCCAAGCTCTGCTCCAGCGTCTGATTGGCTGCGGCGCCGCCGGGGGTGTTGACAAACTCGGGGTCCAGGTGCAGGGCGCGAGGCGACGGCCGGCCGGAGAGCTGACCGCCGCGGAGGCCCTTCAGACGCGCCTGCAGGATCTCACACAGCTTCGGAGACGTGTCCTGCAGGAAGAGGGAGAATACTGCCAGAAATAAACAACAAGCTAACTTAATTCAACAAGTGTGTTGTATTTTAGCAGAATACTGAAAGCAGCAGACAGACAGAACCGATAGTTTGTTTCATTTAAAATATATTTGGCTGATTGCGTTGATGAAACACCAGATTATGTTGAAAATCAAATGTTTTTCAAGGAGTATATTCGAATTCAAGCATATTCCTAACCTTGAAAATATAACTGTAAAATTAAACATTTTCCAAACTTTCAAACGCTGATGTTTTCTTTTTAAAAATGCCAAAATTACACCATTTATCAGAAACTGTAATTTCTGACGGTCCTTGAATGAAACACCTTGAAACGGTGCCCTTAAAATCAGGAAGGCCTCGCGACCCCCTGTGGAGCTTTGGCGACCCCTGGCAGGGGTCGGGAACCAGTGCTTTAATCAGTCAGAATGTTATTTAAATGTAAATAGTACATTTAATCAGTTTTTTACCTTAAAGTTGGGGTCTGTCCTCTTGGTTTTGGGGGGGCTGCTCTCTAAGTCCGGATCTGAACGCAGCCGTTTGAGCGCCAGGGCCGACAGGCTGACGTCGGCCGTGGTGAAGGTCTGCAGGCTCCTCTCCGTGCTCGGGCCCGTCGGGCTCTGCCCCGTCCTGTCCTCGAAGGTCATAGAGCGCACGGCGAGGCTGGTCGGCTGCGGCCGGGCCAGAGGGTTGGGCCTGGGGGACGGAGGCCGCAGGTACACGGCGTAGGTCCCGCCGCCCCGCTGCGGAGGCAGCAGGACGGGGATCAGGGGCGAACACTGCGCGGGGATGTAGGCCACGGGCAGCGGCGTGCGCGGGGCGAGGTGCACAGCGGCGGCGTTGACTCTCGACTGCGGCGTTTCCGTTGAAACGGAGGAGGCCGGCTCTAGTCTCACAGCAGCAGCAGGTTTTGGATCCTTCGCTCCGGACCTGGAACAGAAGCAGGACTTTGATTTAACACAACAGAGACATCATTACCTTTGATAAAAAACAGAGGAGGTGGATTAAAAAACAGATTGATGAATTATTTTCTTGCAGGTTGCTGTACTTTACTTTCTGTTGAACAATAAACAAACTCACCGTGACCGCTGGTCCAGCTCGAGCTTACAAATAGCAGCAAGTTGGGCCATTTTGTTTGGGAAGTCTGCGTTTGATGAATCGCCTGAAGACAAAAGAGTAAAACATGGTGTCATCTAGGAACAATAATGGATTTTAATGTGGATCGCGATAAAAAAACACTCACAATAAGTTGGATCGTGGTGAATTTCCATTATCGGGATAATCGTGAATATCTTTAAAATATATATATTCTTTAAAAAAAAGTTGCAGTGTTTCGAGAAAAAAGTTGTAATGTTTTGAGAAAGAAAACTCACAATCTTATGATTAAAAAAGTCATAATGTGTCAAGAAAAAAGTTGTAATAGTTTGAGAAAAAAAGCTGTAATGTTTTGAGGAAAAAGTCGTAATTTTTTGAGAAAAAAAGTCGTAATGTTTAAAGGAAAAAAAGTCTTATTTTTTAAAGGAAAAAAGTAATGTTTCGAGAAAAAAAGTCACAAAAGGTCGTAATATTTTGAGTAAAAAAGTCGTAATGCTTCGAGAAAAAAAATTCCCAACAAATCAAAATATAAGGTAAAGTGATTTCAGTGTGTTTTAGTGCCATTTTAAGAGTTTTAAGCATATTTCATTGATTATCGGGGTAATGTTGCAATTATTTTGGCCAGGATAATCGCGACATGACATTTTCATATCGCCCCATGCCTAAAGTCATCACACCATTCATTCACACACAGTAGTAATAGTAAAACTTTTTCTATACTCACTTTTGACGGGACTGCTGGGGGCGGAGCTGATTTTCCGGCGGTCGTCCTGGATGCTCTTGGCGAGTTTTATGAGCGAGGGGTGTCGGGTGAAACCGCGTTTGGCCCCGGGCGATGAAAATAAGTTTTTGGCGCAGTTGTCGACAGACGCACGCGACTCCAGGACACTTTTCTTCTTGGTTGAACATTCGGACGTGGAGCTCTCCAAATCTGAAACGAGTTTCATATTTAGTCTGTGAAACTGGGAGACATTAATTTAACATAGTATCAGCAGCAGACAGTCATTGCTCAGGAGAAAGTCCTGAAATATATTTCAAAAGCACTTTTCAAAACTCTTGAAGGCTTTATCATCACATCTAAATTGTTAATTTTTCTCTGGAAACCATCACGACTTCTTTTCTCATAAAATTGTGAGTGTTTTTTTGGAAGCATGACGTTTTTTTTCCTGGAAATATTACAAATTTTTTTCTCAAAACATTCTGACTTTTTTCTGGAAACATTGCGACTTTTCTGGTAGAAATATTACAACTTTTTTCTGGAAATATTACAACTTTTTTCTCATAAAATTGTGAGGTTTTTTGTGTGGAAACATGACGATTTTTTTCTGGAAATATGACTTTTTTCTCAAAACATTATGACTTTTTTTCTGGAAACATTACAGCGTTTTCTCATAAAATTGTGAGGTTTTTGTCTGGAAACATGCTTTTCTTCTGGAAACATTAAGATTTTCTTTCTCATAAAATTGTACGTTTTTTTTCCTGGAAACATTCTGACTTTTTAAAAGAAACACATAAATGTTTTTTTAAATCAGACTGCGCAGTCTTTCAAGACGAACCCTGTACATAAGACATGAATATAAATGTAATGCTAGGCTCAAAATCCTCTCATTGTGGACCAAAATATAAATAATAAGTAAATGGGGGAAAAGAGGTCTGGCGGTGGCGATACCTTTGACTTGTGGGAATTCTTGGTGGCCGACCCACTCAAAGGCCGGTTTCTTCCCGCGCTCTTCTTTCACGTGGACTTTCTCGATGAGCTTCAGGCTCCGCAGCACGTTAGCGATGTCGTACAGCCGCCGCACTTTGGCTGCAAACACCAAACAAACAGGATTCAAGCATATTATTGACCTTGAAATCTTTCAGATCTATGTACAAATGAATGTCATCAATGATTTTCCTTTGAGAAACATACTGAGAGGCTCTGGACTCACTCTTGAACTTGTTCTTGTCTTGATCCGCGCCCTGGTCCTCTCCGATCAGGATCTTGGCGGCCACGTCCAAACTGACCACGGGAGGATCCGACACCAGGAAGAGCATCACGAACTTCTGGCTCATCACCCTCAGAGATTTGTCCTTCCGGCTGTTCACAGAGGCTGCACAGGACAGACACAAAGATTTAGAAATGACTCTGATTACTGCGCCACAAAAACAAGACATGAAACATTTCCAGCACTTTTTGCTCTCTGAAGAACTTTTGTTCATTTTAAAGGATATTTAACGCCTGTGGAAACCCAGGAAGAACCAATCTGAAAGTCTGTTATTAAGATGTAACAAACACTCACAATAAGTTGATTGTGGTGAATTTTCATTTTCGAAATAATCGTGGATATCCTCACGAATTAACTGCAGTTTATTACAGTGTGCTATCTGTGATGCAATACAAATATTTGGTTCTTAAAAAAGCTGTAATGTTTAAGGGAAAGAGGAAAGGAAAGAGTAACAATTTTATGAGAGAAAAGTTGCAATGTTTCGCGAAAAAAATTGCAATGTTTTTGGAGAAAAAGTCACAATTTTATGAGGAAAAAGTCGTAATGTTTCAAGAAAAAAGCTGTAATGCTTCGAGAAAAAGTCACAGTTTTATGAGGAAAAAGTTGTAATGATTTGAGGAATGAGTAACAATTTTATGAGAAAAAAGCCATAACGTTTCGAGAAAAGGTCACAATGTTTTGAGAAAAAAGGTACAATTTTGTGAGGAAAAATATTTTGAGAAAAAGTCAGAATTTTATGAGGAAAAGGGCACAATGTTTACATAAAAAAGTCGTAATGTTTCGAGAAAAAAAGTCTCAACAAAGTGGAATGTAAGGTAACGTGATTCCAGTGTGTTTTAGTGCCGTTTTAAAGAGTTTTAAACCTGTTTTGTTGATTTTCGGGATAATATCGCGCCTCCTCCGGCGTCTCACCTGCTTTGAACTCGACTCCTGGAAGCTCCACGAAGAACAGCTCCTTCTGCCCCTGCTCGCCGCTCTCCGGCTCCGCCGCCTCCTCGTTCTCCTTCTCCTCGCCGTCCAAGTCGAACTCCTTGTCCAGGAGGCGCTGCCGGATGTGCAGCATCTGCCGGCCGTAGCGCTGCTCCTCGCCCACCTGCTTCAGGATGGCGAGCGTCTGGGCCAGCTTGGTGCGGCCGTGCCACGTGTAGCGGTTCTTGGCGGAGCGGCTCACCATGTGCAGGCTCTCCAGCACGTTCATGATGTCGTAGATGCGCCGTCGTTCCACGCCTGCGGAGACGGGAAGAAAACGCAGAAAGCAAAAACAAGTCTCATGTTAAAATAAACCGATCACAGTAGAGAAATTCAAACTGTTTGTACAGGTTACCGCAAGTTAGATTTAAGAGTTTTTAATACTTTTTAATGCCACTCGGACTGTAATTTAAAACCAATTTATAATAACCAAAACGAAAGAAAAAAACCATGAACCAACTAGGTATGGGACGATATGAAAATGTCATGTCACGATTATCATGGGCAACATAATTGCGATTCACAATATTATCCTGATAATCAACAACATGCTGAAACAGCACTAAAACTTTGGAAATCACTTTACTTTACATTTTGCTTTGTTGGGACTTTTCCCTTTACAACATTAGAAGTTTTTTTCTTGAATTATTCTGACTTTTTTCTCTTAGCATCGAGACATTTTTCTCAAAACATTATTCTATTAAACATATTATTATTATGAATTTCTAAAAATAAATAATGAATAAATTAATAAATTAAATACAAGCAGAGTGTTTTTCGTGGAGCCAAAAGACTGAATATTTAGAGAAAAGGTCTGAATATTTTAAATATATATATTTTCAGGGAAAAATAATATTTAGGTTAGAATATTTAGAGAAAAGGTCAGAATATTTTCAAAAAAAGAAAAAAAATATTTAGAGAAAAAGTCTGAATATTTTCAGAAAATAACGTGTAATATTTTGAGGAAAAACTTGAAAGAAAAAAAAGTTCTTATTTATAAAATCGAAAAAAATATGGGGGGAACAATAATATAATATGTATTCAATATGTAAAGTGAGCAGAAGTTTTCTGAGGGCTGTTTTAAAAATCCCAAATATAAAACCTGGTTGGCGAAGGATTCCAGATGGGAAAATAAATCGAGATAAAACTTCAACATCTCCAACATGGAGGAGGCGAAACGTGGAAAACGTGTCGGAGCCCTGGATGTTGATTTTAGTTAAAATGACAACATACTGAGCTCCGTGGCGACGTCGTCCAGGCAGATGTCGTTGTTGAGCGCAGGGTTTGGGTTATCTGGGTAACGGGCGAGGAATTTATGACAGAGCAAACCCAGACTCTTCTCTTTCCTGCTCATTTTCTCTGACTCTTCTCCGTTCTCAGTGTCCTGCGGGGAGATAACAGACAACAGCAGATAAGAAATGCAACGCCTCCACTTATCAGAAAATGTCACGAGTTACTGTGTGATTTTTTTTTTGTAACCCTCGCTGGTGAAGTTGGCAGATTTAAAAATATTCAGGAAGACAACAGGTTGTGTGAATTAGTTGAGTGAATCTCATTTTTTCATTTGTATTGACCTTGTTATGATGAGTTAAGAATATCTATATTTAATTAAATGTGTGTGTGTGTGTGGGGGGGTGTTTCTTGGGACATTACACCTTTTTTCTCAAAGCATTAAATTTTTTCTGATAAAATTGTGCGTTTTTTCTCTCAAGACATTCCAACTTTTTAAAAGAAACACTATGACGTTCTCGAAACTTTCTCAAAACAGATGTAGTAAACTGCAGTCAATCTGTGAGGATATTTATGATAATACTAATAATGGAAATTCACCAGGATCAACTTATTGTTTTTATGGCCCTCGACGATAACATTGATTATTGTCCCATCCCTAGACACAATAATAAAAAAATCAATTAATTAATCCATGTACCTGTGAACTGTGAAGACCGTCCCGCCCGTCCGTGTCCATGCACAGCTCCTTCTCGCGGTTCCGGATGTCCGGACTCGCAGCACTGATGAGCATTTTAAGGTTGGACGTCGGCGTCCAGGGGTCGACAGAGCCGACTTCTCTTCCTTTTTTAGGCGTAGTGAGGGGACCCATGGTCCGCTGGTGCTCCACCGACACCGCACGCTGACCTAATAACTTCTTTGGAGTATTTAGCGGAACCTGGGGCATTACAAAGCCATCACCCTAGTCAGCAAAAGGAGAAAACAAAAGATAATGATTAAGATACAAGCCGTTCCTAGCGAGGTATATTGGGATATCACAAAAAAAGGAGTGAACAAATTATATCTGACAAACATTTAGATTCCTACTGACCTTTGAATGAGATTTCTTGGTCAGGTTTTGAGATTCAAGCGCTGACATTTTCCACCTTAGCATAAGAATTTATATTATTATGATTATTATATATATTGTTATTATTATTAGCTAACTAGGCATTAGTAGGCTATTGTGATATATTCAACTTTTAGGGGTGATATGAAACAATTCTGACAATCTTTTAAAAACCTTAGTGTCAATCAGTGTTGGGAAGGTTACTTTTGAAATGTAATAGGTTACAGATTACTTACCCTGTTAAAAATTTAATAATTAATGTAACTATTTCAATTACTTCATCAAAGTAATGTAACTTATTCCATTTGATTACTTTTCTAACATTTTCTTTGTGTGCAATAAAGCTAAAAAATCCTAAAAAATGTAAAGCATACATTCCTGCACTGAGAAAAGATTTATTATATTCAACATATAAGCTTTTTATCCCAAATAATATATTCGGATCACCCCATTTGTAATCCTCAATATTTTGATTAGTAACTGTAATTTAATTACATATTTTTTAATCAGTAACTAACTGATTACAGATACATTTATTTTTAGCTCCAGTAATTTAGTTGCATGTAATTAGTTACTCCCCAACACTGGTTATACTATGCTCTTAACAGTATGAGGAAAAAAGCAGCAATTAACTTATTATATTGAACAGTTTTTTCCCTACTTTGTTATTGCAGTTTATCCGCCGTATTAATTAGCATTAATGTGTCTTAAACCTCACTATTTTTTAGTTAACCTACATTAATAAACGTTGCTCATTAATTTTAGTTATTACATATTTCCAGAGAGACATCCTTACCGCTTTTTCAGTGAAACATATTTGTCAGGAACCCACATTTTCAAAAGAGCTAAACTATAGTTTTATTAAATTATTCCACACTCTCCCTGATAAGATTTTTTAAAATCAGAAAATCAGTTTAAATCTAATCCAAACACCAGATTTATATTGGCGGTAACTGACGTGCGTTCCATCGAATCCTCGGGCCCAACGGACGCAGAGGTCCCGCCCTTTTTTGTTGGAAGCAGCCAATGGGAGCGCCGCGCGAGACGGCGTAGCGGAAGTGGAAAAGACTGTCCCGCGCAGGTAAACTGTTTTTTGAAATCCTTGGCGCGGAACGTCTGCAGCGGCGGCTTGTTTTAAACTTTGATACGTTTGTGGCCAAAAGTCTTAATTGTTACTACAAGGAGAACATTTATAAGATACCTTGTTTAAAAAGCGTACTGTTGTTTCCCCCCGGAAGATAATGTTTGTGTCACGTAACGTTCGCGAGCGCCCGCCGTCTGAGAAGGTTTCGGCAAATTTAACGTCAACAAAACAGTAAAACCGGATAATCCAGAAACTATTAATCAGCGGCTTTGTTTTAAAATACACATTTAAACGTTACATGACCAGCAAGTGGAGCCGTTTATAATGAGGAGGCGGTAACCTAGCGACACGGAAACCAAAGCTTTAGATACATTAACTTAAACATCCTGGTCATTTTAAGATAAAAACGTCCATACATTAGCGAAATAAAACACACATATGTGGTGCAGACTTACCCAAATCCGTGAAACAAGTCGTGCTCAGAGGAAACGTCCCATCCTCACGGTAATGTGTTGTAGATAGGCTGCGTTATTTCGACAAGATAAATCCGAGCGCTAAAATGTGGATTTCAACACGAGACCACAAGTTTCCACGCAACATAAACATTAAAAACACCCAAAGTGAAATAGTACAAAATGTGCCGGCTCTCAGTTTTCTTTTTTTCCGCCTTGCTTGGTAAAGGAGTGGCCTCTTGGTCAACTTTACTACAGATGTGCAAAGTTTGTGTGGTGACCACCAGCATTTGGCCCGCCCTATGCAGCACGCGCGCTTGCGTCACGGAGAGAGGCGGAGCCCAGATCAGATACTATTATATTATTTTATAAATATCTATATATATGTCGATTAAAGTACCCAACGGTATATTTAAGCACAGCTCAATTGACAGATAATTAATTGGCAAATATTTTGAAGTCATTTTTCATGCTAAAACATTTCATGGTTCCACATTTACTTTAGTACGTTTTCCTGATTATACTAACATACTTGGTTTTACTGAACATTTTCAATGACTTTTACTTGTAATGGTGTATTTTTAAAGTGTGGTATTAGTACTTTTTAATTAGTACATGATCTGAATGCTTCCTCCACCACTGTTACCAAACTAACCGTTTTTCTGTTTTGCTGCTGTATCAATACTAGGGCTGCACGATTAATCGTTAAAAGATCGTGATCTTGAGTTGCATATTTAGAATGATTATAATAGACCAAAAGGATGTGAAATTGCATAAATTTAATTGGAAGATGTAAAATGTTCTTGGGGGCATCCATCTGTTTCGACGCTAGGTGGCGGCAGAGCCCTCCTTACCGGCAGTCGCCATGGAAACCGATAGGCGCCTTCAAGGATGCTGGGAGAGAACAGCGGCGCTCGAGCACCCAGTGACGTCATGTTCAGGATGTGAGAGAGAGCGAGTGGGACCCTGGTGCTGCCTTCACGTGCTCCTCGTAAATTAGACCACTCAATCTATGCTCTTGGGATTTCACTGTATCATCATGTATCATAACTGCTCTGCATTGTTTTGTTTTATTTTATTTCGTTAGTGTATGCATGTCTTTAAAGTATGTCTTATATGTATATGTAGGTCACTCATTTCTTTTTGTCATGTTGTTTTTTTTAATTAAAAAAGTAAATTAGACCACCCACTCCAAATGGGTAAATAGGGATTTGACGATTGATTTTATTTATGGCTATAGAAGAGAAACAATCCAAGGGATGACATAGAAAGTGCAAACACGTATTTCCAACATGGTTCTTGATGTCATAGAATAACAGGACAGACAATCACACAACATGCACAGAATCCGAAGACAATAATAAACATAAAACGAAGGACATCCTACAAATGATAAACAACAGAAATTAACTTCCTGTCCTAGTATCTTCCTTTTCTTCACAATATGTCCTAAAAGCATTCACAAAAGCACCAAAATAGAAGAATAACACCAATAAAAGTATTCACAATTACAGAAAAATTCCCCACAATACAATAAAAACAATGACACACAATAAAACGCCTGGGACCTGCCTGTCATATTTTAATTGGTCATCTTACCCTAGAGATGAGCCCGGACGTGACCTTTAAAAACTCAATGAAACCAGTCTGTCTGCATGCATAATATCAGAGAAAAAAACATTCAGTGTATAACTATGGTTACACATCTGCATTGGGCCAAGGATGTTTGTTAATAAAAAATAAAATAAAAACAGTTTTGCATGAGAGATCAGAATTTATGTAACAATTGACTGAGGGTTTTATGACTAAATATTTTATAGCTCTGCTGGAATAATGGCAGATCTGGCACTTATTTTCTTTAGTGTAAAAAGGGGGAAAGAAAAATTTTGACCACAATCATGCACCTCTAGGATGTATACCACAAGGTATATAACTTGTATATCTTTTGGGTATTTTTGTTAATTGCAAGGACAATGATGGAACAGTGAGACAGGTGTAGATTAGGGCTGCACAATGTCATCGCAATATCAACTTTCACAATAAACACATCACTAAAAGGGTTAGTAGAAAGAGTATTGGTAGAAAACTGCTCTTTAAAATGTAACTATTATTGTTTTTTAATTGTGCCTTTTGTGTTCAGTTCAATGTTCAATTTGTTCAATAAAATGTCAGAAATAATTTCCATTCCGTTTTTTTTTTAATTCAACATGCAATGTGTTGTATTTTAGCAGAATACTGAAAGCAGCAGAAAGGCAGAACTGATATG